>LQNK01000884.1:141630-175029 GCA_001586405.1 Phoebis sennae
TTATTGCATGTTAGATGTTTGTATATTTCAGCATTTATACTGTCCTGAAAAATATTTATTAAACAGAAAAATAATACATATAACTATTGTATCTCACAACTATACAATTGTTTACATTAATACTTTTATAAAATACTTAAATGATCATATTGCATTTTAACCCATAAAAAATTAAAAGGATTATCTGGGTTAGGTTAAGTTTTATTAAACTATGTTCTTTGTGGTGTTGTAATATAAAATAAATATTTTTTAATACACTTGTGTTTTATTAGATTAAAACTTGACTGATAATAGAATGAAGGATATGAATAGTGAAGTGATAATGAATTATCCATTAATCTAGGATTATTGATAAAAACCAGATTATCCAAAAACTATTTTATTAAAAACAATATTATATTAAAGTTTTCATACAAAAACCTATATAGTGTGATAACAAAATAAAAATTACAATTCATCCTTAACATTATAACTAAAGTTTTCATTCTCAATAAATCCGAGGCTGTCCCAGAATGATCGGTGACCGAAGTCAGAAGAAGACTTCATCTCCATTTTGCTGGGTCCGTCTATTTGCAAGTAGTTGAGCTCTGGAGTGTTTGGCTTGATGTCTAGCCATTGTGGACCGTTTGGCATTTTAGGATTTCTGAAAGCAAAGTTAATAAATAAAATTTGTTGACTTCTGCATTGATGGGGATGAAAAGTATCCTATTTGTAAATCCAGGTTAAAAATTTTGTGTTAAATTTTATCAGAATTCATTCAGTTGTTTTAGCGTGATTGCAAAAACATTCAAATTTCACTGTAACATAGTTAACATGAAATTGCCAGAATGCATCATCCTAATGCAACAAATAATAGTTTGTGGTATTCGTTGAAATTTTAATGCAGGTACTGCCAGTAATTAGTGCCAAATCCTGTAAAAGAATTTGTTTAAAAATTACTGATGTTCAAGGTTGACTTATTTGTGTCAAATTAAAATCTTCATTTTACTGAGATTATTGGACAAGTTTCTAGTTCAGTCTATTTCGCCAGAAGGAAGAAATTTCTTTTCAGCTAAGTTTCTGAAGAAATTTCTCGTTTGCTACATTTTTTAATGAAATTTTTCTTCAGGGTTGCTTATAATGAAACTTCGTATAACCCATCTGTTACTAGCTGATTTAGATGGCAAGCCTTTAATCGACTAGAGAATCGTAGAGGCTAGTTTGCATGTCTTACCCAGTGCTCGCAAAGCTATACACCATGTCAATGAGAGCGTCTCTCATAAGCTCGTCCTGCTTGCTGACCGCCCCGCCTGCTCCTTCCGCGAAGTTGAAGATCAGTAACACGTCGTCCGCGTGACTAACACCTGGAATTATTTCACGTGTCATCATTATGGTCATGTTTTATTAAGTAGCTATGCCCCGCGGTTTCACCCGCGTATTATTACCATTATAGTTTGAAACCCCAGAAAGGACATATCATAGTTTATATAAATAGTAAATCCTCGGCACAGCTAGTAAATTAATAAATTAAGTCTTTGTAACTAGAACGAAAAACATAGCAAGTATTCTTCCTTATATAATCCAAAGGTTCCCTAGACAAATTAAACGCGGTTCATTTTAAACGGATTAATGATATAAACAAACTTGTGAAGCTCTTATACAAAGGCTAAAATAATATACGTATTTGTAAAGATAATCCTTATTATTTGGTAGAGCGATGCGTAATGAAATACCGTAATTTGGAGAGGTATAAATGTCGAAATTGTAAGAGCTCTATATTTTAGGACTTGTCAACGAGTCTTAACATTATTCTAGCTTTAATATTCAACATTATTTTAATCAGTTTTTAGCATTCACATTGTCGTTTTATTATCGTTGACCTTGCTAATGGTCGAATGATAGCTGATAAAAGTATTTTTTTATGATGATTTATTAGGATGCTGCACTCGTACAAATCTATGTCACATTTTGTCGTTATAGGTAGATAATTAAGTGAAAAAATATTTCTTTTATTCTTTTAGTTTAAAAAAAAATAAAAAACATGACACTCCCAATAGGTTAGGATTAAAACCGCAATGTCCAGCCTAGTCCACTGTTTCTTGTTACAATAAGTCAACAATTTCTTATAAATTCAGTATATACATTATTTTAATCGACAATATCATAGTTGCAATATTAACTTACGCGGCGATAATGCGTAATATGAATAAAAATGGAGTACTCCCCATTTCTAAAAATGGACATTGCGGTTTTTGAATCTAATAGACTTATATAAAAAAATCGCTTATTTTTCTCAGAACGCGACATTGACTACCCGACAAAAAAAACTAATAATAATCTAATTGATAGATTGTATTGTGACTTCTTGGTGGAAATGCATTTTAAGTATTGAATTAAAGACTTGTTTACACTGTTTTCACTATTTATTTTAAAAACATTATTTAATTACAACCGGTTTCGAGAATTCATCATCAGGTAGTAAACAAATCTATATCGGATTTGTTTACTACCTGATTTAATCTTTAGTTCAATAATAACAATCTTACCATAATTATTGTTCGTGCCGGACATCATGTGCGACAGACTCCAGTCCGCGCGGTACCCGTAGCGGTACAGGTACGTGGGCTGCCCGGTCCTGGCCACGTGCATTTGCACCATCTTGCCCACGTCCACCGCGAACAGACGGTCCCCGAGAGCCTAGCCATCATTTCATTAAACAAATCTTATATATATAAAAATGAATTGCTGTTCGTTAGTCTCGCTAAAACTCGAGAACGGCTGAACGGATTTATCTTATCTTGGTCTTAAATTATTCTTGGAGGTCTAGGGAAGGTTTAAAAGGTGAGAAAAATTCGAATAATTGCCGGTAATTGCCGGGTCCACGCGAGCGAAGCCGCGGACGGAAAGCTAGTCTTATAATATATATAAAAATGAATCGCAAAATGTGTTGGTAAGCGCATAACTCAACAACGACAGGACCGATTTGGACAATTCTTTTTTTTTAATGTTCGTTGAAGTTCAAGCATGGTTTTCACGGCGAGAAAAATTCGAATTGTCGGGTCCACGCGAGCGAAGCCGCGGGCGGAAAGCTAGGAATAAATAAATATTCCTGGACATTTAACACAACGCCACCTAGTCTCAAACTAAGCAAAGCTTGTACTATGGATACTAGATTACTGATAGACATACTTAATACTTTTTTTGTAAATACATACAAACTATAGATAAATTAACACCCAGACGGTAGAAAATTACAATGTTCATCATATCATAATTTTCTTATTATAATTTTTTTATAATTGCTCGTGGGGATCGAACCCACACCCTTCGGTGCAATAGACCATTGCTGAACCACTGCGCCAATCGGGTCGTTAAAGAAACAAATTGTATGTTAAGTGGTCCGCAAGAACTAAAAATAGTCCGCGAATGATTTCAAATTTCTCCCACCTACATATTGATCCTCGCTGACAGCAATTATACAAAATTGGTCCTCGAATAAAGAAAACTGGAAGCAACATTTTTGCTAAATAATGGACGTTCGATTTTTTAATTTAGATTAAAAAATCGAGAATCTACATAAATTTCATTAAACAAAATATAAATAAAATTTGTGAAGTGTGTAAATCTATATAAATGTTTTTGCAAGGTAACAAACTTATATGGAAGATTGATTGAAGAAAATTGATTGTTTTGAAACAGAAATCTTAGAAAAACATAAATTCGACGTCGAAATAAATAAGATTGAAGTCTTTGAATTTTATCCATTAATGTTCCATCAATCGAGTTTTATGAAGTTGATTAAAAAAAAAATATATGATGTGAAAATTTATTTCGTCGAGTATAATAATATATTGAATTTCTTGTCGAGTTAATTCGACGTAATATTCAAACTTATTTATCTATTATTAGCAAGTAGGCCAGGAAATGTGTATTCTTTTATATAGTTTATATTAAAATTGTTTAGCCTATACGCTGTTGGTTGTTCCCATATATAATAAATAAATAAATAAACTGGAAATCCTACGCATCTAAAAATACCCAACAGTATTCCCCAGACAGTTCGTCGTCTAGTAATTGTTACACAATAGTACCCGCTATAAATATCAGCTTTCTAACTTATGTGAGTTTTCCTTGTACTCGATAAATTTTACTGCGCGAGAATAAGGGTTGTTCTCGTAAAGTAATTGTGGAGGAATGCATAGTACTGTTTGAATGGACGCCAAATCGTAGGTATGTGGGAGGAGGTTTATGTGCATCTAAGGTTTAACTGTGAAACTTACTTAAATTGGAAAGAGAAAGAACTAGCAAGTTAGTCAAATTTATGTAGTGCAGTTCCCAATCTTTTTCAGTCTAAAGTGTTTACAAGTTTATTTATATCTTGGCGTGCTAACAAATCTCCATGTTTCATGTTTTTAATTAAATCGGAACGGGTAAGCGGGGGTATGTTTTAAATTAGCATTTGAGGATTAGAGACTTACATTCTACTGAGCACAATCTGGGAACCCCTTAACTAGGTAGTGACACAAAAAAATATTTTTTACTCTAATATGTTGTGAAAGGATCTTTGTGTTACTCGTTTTATTTTGGCATACTTTGGAACGTCTGAAGTTTATTGTTATTGTACTAATATGTAGTTAGTGTAATATTATTGATTTCATTTTATAGAAGACCTTGGGCTCTTGGGGAAAGTCTAAGTTATAATCGTCATCGTCTAAGAGTACGAGTACGAGTATCGTGGTGTTTAGTTTGGTACATCGATACGTGTTTCTCAGACTAATATTTTTAAGGAAAATTAAAAAAATTCTGGCCACCTTTCACGTTACCATCTGATTTCCATATTAACTATCTAATTTTCTGTTAGTAATTAGCTAATCAGTTTTTAAAAACAGTTACAGTTGACGTGCTTTTCTTCCAAGTATTCCTGTTTAGTTGACAGTCTCATTGCTTCGGAGACTGAGGGACACAGTGTCGTTGGATGTAAAGTCGTTGCAAACCTAATAATTCTCTCTGATCTCTAACTATTTTTCGTTCGTCATGTAGAACTATGCAGGTAAAATAGCTGTACTAGGTTTCTTAAACATCGGGGATAGTGGAAACAGCATGACTACTTAGCATTAGATCATTCTGCGTATTTTTTTCAGAATCAGTTAAAGGAAAATTTTAGGACATTCGATAAGACTTCTAGTCTTTTAGCTTTTTTACCTGAACTAATTGGGCGAAGGTCTCCTGGCTAACGGGTTTCCCTCCCAAGTACTGTTGTTTGATCTTCTCAGCGACGCTGCTGCGGAGGCTGAGGGGCAGAGTGTCGTTGAACTCGAAGATGTTGCTCGCGAGATGATCCCAGCGAGCCTCTAGTTCTGGGAGGATGCTGGGGTCTTGTTGGTATTCTGTATGTATAATAAACCGCGTTTAAAATCCTTTCAAAAGTAATTTATTTAAAATGGAAAGTACTCGCGTTAAAACAAACACAAGATTATTCTGTAGCGTCAAAAATTTTGATTGTTTGTGTGTTTGACCCGATTATTGGATACAGCAATGATCTATTGCAGGAAGGGTGTGGGTTCGATCCCCACGAGTAGAAAATTATGATGTACATTGTAATTTAAAATTTTCCATGTATGTATGTATTTACAAAGAATATGTTTAAGTATGTCTTTCAATTATCTCGTTTCCATACTACAAGCTTTGCTTGTACAAGTGTTGTATTAAATGTCCAGGAATATTTATTTTATTTAAATTTGTGGATATTTTTTGTGAATTCAAAATGATAAGTTTTTTTATAACCTGTCTAAATGTTTTAAGTTATTTTTTACTTGGTATTATAGGGACTATAGGTGCACGAAGAAAAGTAGTTTGTCTAAAGGTTATAGGTAGAAATAATAATAAAAGATGATTGGATGATCCAACCACGTGAGCTATTTTAGTAATGAGTTCTAGTTTTTCTGAAATTTCGTTTACCCAAGTTCATTCAAGTTTTTTAACCGAAAATATAAAATAAGCGTAAAATTCTAAGCGCTCCCTTAAATTTATAGACCATTTTTCAAACATCTTTAATAACGCGCCAGAGATAAGCGTTTTGAGTAAATTATTCGGTCGGTCAAGGCTTAAGGCGTTTTACGATAAAATTACCAACAATATTAAATATCTTAAAGGGAATAACATTATAAATTTACTTAAATAAAAACTCAAAATATAATTGTGAGCTGCTCTGAAAGTTAGTCGTGGGACACCTAGAACGAAATAGTAAGGTTATTAATTGACTCAGACTTATCTGCGAAGTCTGAGTACTGAGTAAAGGGCAATAGGTATATTTATAGAGTAAGGATGGGTGGTAAAAACCCATATTCTTCTGCTGTAGGAGCGTTTAGGAGTAGGATACTTCTGCAGTAGGATACAAATCTTCTTAGATATGACTGAGCCAATAAGTGGTACGTTGTTAATTGACCTAAACTTGGCTGCGAGGTATGGGTACAATCCTTCTTCAGTGGTGACTGAGCCGATGAGTAGTACGTTGTTAACTGACCCAGACTTTGCTCAGTACGGGTACTGAGATAAGAAGGGTAATTTGGACCCTAATGATTCTGCTGTGGAGATGAAAAGATACAAAAAGTACAAACCTGGAGCAGAATACGATAGAAGTTGTTAATTGACCCAGACTTGGTTGCGAGTTATGGGTTCTGAGATAAGAAGGGTGATTTGGACCCTAATAATTCTACTGTGGGGATGATAAGGTACAATAAAGTATAAACCTGAAGCAGGATACAATCCTTCTTCCGTGGTGACTGAGCCAATAAGTGGCACGTTGTTAATTAACCCAGACTTGGCTGCGAGGTTTCGGTACTGAGATGAGAAGGGTGATTTGGACCCTAATAATTCTGCTGTGGGGATGAAGAGATACAAAAAGTACAAACCTGAGGCAGGATACAATCCTTCTTCCGTGGTGACTGAGCCAATAAGTGGTACGTTGTTGATTGACCCAGACTTGGCTGCGAGGTATGGGTACTGGGTTAGGAAGCGTGACTTGGACCCTAATAAACTGTCGTGGGGATGAAAAGATACAGTAAAGTACAAACCCGAAGCAGGATACAATCCTTCTTCAGTGGTGACTGAGCCAATGTTGTTAATTGACACAGACTTTATGCGAGGTATGGATACTGAGATGAGAAGATTGATTTGGACTCTCACAATTCTGCTGTGGGGCTGAAGGCTACAATAAATTACAAACCTGAAGCAGGATACAATCCTTCTTCAGTGGTGACTGAGCCAATGAGTGGCACGTTGTTAATTGACCCAGACTTAGCTGCAAGGTTTCGGTACTGAGATGAGAAGGGTGATTTGGACCCTAATTATTCTGCTGTAGAGATGAAAAGCTACAAAAAGTACAAACCTGAAGCAGGATACAATCCTTCTTCAGTGGTGACTGAGCCAATGAGTGGCACGTTGTTAATTGACCCAGACTTGGCTGCGAGGTATGGGTACTGGGTTAGGAAGGGTGACTTGGACCCTGATACTTCAGCTGTGGGGGTGAAGGGCGTGAACATGTGGATCTTCCATTCCTGTAAATAAAGATAGTATTAATTTTAATAATGGTTGATTATTAAAATCTAAACCAAAAAAAATCGTATAAACATCCTACTAATTATAAATGCGACAGTTGAGGAGGTATGTATGCGTGTTTGTTACTCTTTCACGCAAAAGTACTGAACAGATTTTGATGAAACTTGGTAGACATATAGGTATGGGTTCAGAATAAAATATAGGCTATTTTTAATACCGGAGTTCCCACAGGATCAAAAGTTACGCGGTAAATGCAATATGAAAACATACACAATAAATCATTCGATTATGGAAAGTGTTTTTACAATAAGATTTAATAATAGACTAGGTGTTCCACGCGGCTTCGCCCCCTTAGCATAAGCGGGCTAGTATTTCTTGGGATTGACACGTTCAAACAAACAAACTCTTCTCGCTTTCGAAAATCTATGTACTTATGAGACTGCATGATTAACAAAGACAAAATGTATTAAAAGATATTTGCAAATCTATTTAAATATTGATTTACGTGACTAAAATCATAATTCACATAAACACAAAAAATACATTTTTGCACGTCAACAACCTCACATAGATAACTTAGAAGGGAAATAACTAAAACTCTGTTGTTTTAATGTTTTTAGAAATTGTTTCAGAAAAATCCTCCAACGAATGCTATATTTTACTGTAAAAAGTTGGTAACACATGCGAGTCGCGCGTGTGAAATCCCGGATCACAAAATTGGTGCTTTTTGGAAAACTGCAGCGAACATTTTTGTGTTCTTTTTTTAAAAATGGGAAACGCAATTTTAAGGATGAAAATTTATGACGATTTATGTTTTCTTTTTATTACATTTATTTCTCACTAGCTAATCACTGTGGTCTCAACCACGTATATTTTCCGATTCCATGGGATTTCCGGGATAAAAGCTTTCATCTAAATCGGTTTAGTAGTTTAAGCTTGAAGAAGAGACAGACAGACAGTCAGATTTACTTTCGAATTTATAATACTTATAAGGTCACTTATGTGAGAAAATTATAAAGTGATTAGTTCAGCATTACAGCTGTACGTGAATGTAGATAATTATGATCAAATACAGCAGTAATTTCAAGGAGAATACATTTTGTTAGGATAATTACACTTCGCCAGTCGCTAAGAAGTTAATATCTCCTTTGTCACGAAAACCGCGACGTATACCTACGTATATACACGATGTCTCATTGTTTGGTATTACAATAATAATCACTTGATTGCTGTGGGAATTTTGGTTTTCAAATATACCATAGGAGAGTTAAGTGCGTAATGCAATGTTAACCGTATAATATGTGTAATTTAAGATTTAACAATTTGGTAGATTTTTAGATATTTTATCAGTACGACAAAAAATAGTAATGGCATTTGCCAATGAATTAGTAATTGCCTTCTATTATCTTATGACAATATATATATTACTCTTGTGAGGGATGGTATTATTCCTTAAACGAAAAGAGAGGATCTTCGTCCGAACCACAGGAATGGCCGGCCCCGAGGATTGATGTTTGGAAGTGGTATATATGCTTAGCAGCGAAAACATTTCAAGTTTCAACATCGCGATTTAGGAATTGTGACGTCACGTGACGCCACACTATTATGCCCTGTCTTTTTCTCTTACTTGGTGTATCTGCTTTTCCCTTAAGCGTTCTAGCAGAATACCAGCGCCGAGGTCAATTGACCAAGACATTATGCTGAGCTTGGGCTTTTTCATAGAACATGATACCCTCTTACAGCTTCTTCCTATTTTAAAATTGTCTTTGTGTGTGTAATGTCATTGAAATTTATATGTTCTATGAAGAAATTATCTATCTATCTAAATAACCAATATAATGCCTCCTTATAATTATTAGTAGGTCGTGGCTTTCTCAGCGGATTTGACAGAATGATACTTAAAATGATACTTATGAATAAACAAAAACATACTTACAAACATTTCAATCTGTGCTTTCACGACGACTTCCGCAGGTCTGTACTTCAAGCAGTCCACCATCTCTTTGTTATTATCAGTAGGGCAGCCCACGATGCTGGCCAGAGCCTTCGCTTTCTCAGCGGGTTTGACAGCGTGAGTCCAAGAGGCAAATGCTGAACCACTGAACGCGATACCTCGGTTGAATTTATCTGAAGAACAAATTGTTTCACGTATTGAATTAAAGACTTTTTTACACTATTTCCACTATTTATTTTAAAACTTTACTTAATTACAACCGGTTTCGAGAATTGAATTCATGTAATTAAATAAAGTTTTAAAATAATTAGTGGAAATAGTGTAAAAATGTCTTTATTTTAATACTTATAAAATGCATTTCCACCAAGATGTCACAATACAATCTATCAATTATTAGTCGTTTCACGGTAAGGAGATTGTATATAATATATGAAATCAATAGTATTATGTGCATTTGAATATATCCTACTATATTTGATTAGTGTTTATTAAAGCGTTATTGCTCACACCTGATGCCATTAATAATCGATTCTAAAAAACCGCAACCATCGATTTTTCAAGCATTGTCATTAAACTACGTTAATTATAATATAAACGTCGGACATTTGATAACAAACAAAATAAAATAAGTTAATGTTAAATTCATTACAGACATATTTTTTTATATTATGCTTAAAGAAAAAGTTACCAAACATTTTCATGCAATTAAATACACGAAAATGATTCTTTTTCAACGGCATGATAATCTCTCGGCACTCAGAACGTCTTAAAATGATTGTATTACAGTCATAATATTGAGTATCAACGCAATTATTTCCCATTATATATTTTATTCTTAGTGTCAATTTTCAGTTCGAATTGTAACAAACAATGCAATAAACGAAAGCGTAAAACCTTTTTATACTTGTTTGGTAGACGGCTTGTACATTTATTATGATATAAAATCCTTTGGTTGTAGCAATTTCATAACAATAACAAGATTATTTGAGTTTGATTTCCTTCTGATTTTTCATTGCCCTGTTTTGTAGGGTACTGAGACTAATAAAATTGTCTAAAATTGCAATGTATAACGTTTTTTATTACGGGTTTCCTATCTAAAAAAAACAAACTGTGTGTGAGTGAGTGTGCACTCACACTCATTTAAAGTTTTTATTCATTTGAAATACCAATTGATACCATTTCGTGTGGCATATTATATAGTACAAATGTTACAGGTTCTCTGGGACGAGGGCATCCAAAGTGACCAATGTACTGACATATTTTGTTATATTTAAATTTAAAGATAGGAAACTCGAAATGAAAGGCGCTATATTATGAAATTAGGATATTTTATGGATAAACAATTATATCATATGTATTTGTGGAGTATTTGATACGACTCTCGCTATATTCATAAACTCGACAATTTGACCCCCTACCTTGGTAACCCTCATACTGATTTCACTCATCTTCATTATTCGCCTACAAATTTTGATCAAGATCCAGATTAATGATGACTGATATTGTCGGACAATAATTTGTACTTAAATACAAACATACTCACCGGACCATCTCGACTCTAAAATCTCGCTTCGCTCGGTCAATAAATAAACAACAATTCAGAACATAACATTTCAGAACAAAAGCAAGATAAAATATATTTGAATAGTTTTTCATTTCCCGATATCCACAGTTTTTGTATGATCGACCGTTGATTTGCATCGCAATAAATTAAACGCAGTTTGATTCAATTAACCTCGGATGCAGTACTCATAGGCTCAATTGTAAATTGAATGCAGCACGTAGTTCCTATGGATGGGGCATCTATTATCTGTTGTCGGAAGTCGGAATAGTCCCGTTTTCAAAGGGGTGTAGATTGAGGAGAAATATACAGGTATCAAGTGGGCTTTCAGGGTCAAGTCTTAAACATAGGAATATCAAAAATTGTGAAAGACTATTTTTATGCTAAGCAGGCAAGCGGAGCATGCGGTTCATCTGATGTTAGGTGACTGACCGCAGCCCATGAACATCTATGTTCTACGACGAAGTGTCGGGTCTTGCCGGCTTGAAGAAAGGGGAGGAAATAAGAATGGACTGATGAGGAAAGATGAAAGGTGTGTCGAGACCAATTTTGACGAAAATAAAAAGCATTATTAGGTTGTTGTTATTTGGATTACTTAAAGTTGAACTAAAAATAAAACGGCCTTTTGAAGAAAATTAGACGCTTAAAAGTCTACATATACTAAAGTCGTGACACACATTTTCCATTTATTTCTGAGGAAGAAGTTTTCCTTTTAAATTAATAATTGATAAAGTAAAAGCCTAGTTTATCCGTAGAGACGTGTAAACTAGCCCTAAGTTATCTAGTGCCCACGGGCCCTTATTATTCTCAGATCCCTCTTCTAGTGAAATCTCGTGGGTATTGTGAAACTTAAGTAAACGCGTAAATAGCCCCGGGCTCGTATTTGTCTGCTAAGATGCTTGTGTTTGCACAAACTTGTTGGCATAGACCGATTTACATAATAATTATACTTGGAACTTCTAAATATCCATAATTTCAGTTTATTTTCCGTTTAAATTGTTTGTTCTGTGGCGAGCATTAGTTTGTAAGTAGTATTAGTTCTGGACGGACTTTGGACTTCGACGTAATGTAGGTCGCTTAAGGCAAGGTTAGTAAGAGCATTGGAGCAGATAGTTTTTACTTGCCTGCCTTCGCTCCTAGATAATCCCTATCATCTTCATCATTTATAAAAGACCGTCTTAGACTATGCGAGGGCTCTTGGCACTTAAAGGAATAAAAAAGACTATTAAAGAGGGACGTAAATCGCATACTCAATACTTCTTTTATTATAGCCTGGACTTGTGACTATATCTGAAAATGATCGATGTTCGAGCAATGAAAAAAATGTAATTTTCCGACCAATATATTTTGAGATAAAGAAATTCCTGTCTTGTCTTTGGGTCCTGATGATGGGTCCCGTGTGTCCTTATGCTAAAGACGGTCATGGACTTATAAGTTAAATCAATGGTATTATAGCATTGCTGAAGAGGCATTTTGTATGGAGTTTGATATCTTTACCTATTTCGTGACTAAACTTTATCATTTGTCTTTTACTTTATGACTTAAACTTTAAGTAAATGAATGTTTCATTGTAATTGTTACACATTTCTCAACTAGATAAATAGTTTCTTTGCTTATGACTTTGTAAGTCAGTGACGTTTATTGCAAAGTAAGTACCTATTGTAATTTGTGACCGATTATATCTGAGAATAGAAAACTAGTTCTCAATGTTTTCATTACATACTTCTATGCTAATATTATAAAGAGGAAACATGTTTTTGTATGTATATTTTTAATGTTTTCACACAATAACTAGAGAACATCAAATGAGGTGTTTCATTTTAGGGTACCAAACATAATCCTACTAATACTATAAAATAATGTATTACTTTGTATGTTTGGGTGTCAATCATGCCCAAATAACAGAACAGATTTGATAAAATTCGTGTATAAGGCAAGGAATCAAAATATTTGCAAAAAATGGGTTTGGTATTTCAGTTCATTTGTAGGTTTTGAGACCAGTTTTTAGGGTGTAAAAAGTAAGGTTTTTACAAGGCTGAATAACTCTTATTTCGATATTCCTGTATTCCTGTAACAGTTCAGTATATAGAAGTTAAATTCTTCTCTTAAATACTTTAATCGTAATTATATCACATTCGAGGGTAGAACAAATTATGACTGTCAAATGTTCCGACAACCGGCAAAGTTGAGTGGCATTCCATTTCCGACCGCCGCGCTCATAACACGACCCGCTAATGTATCGAACGCTTTACAATTTGAAACGTAGAATGTAATGTTGTTAATTAATAATTCATTTAGACTTCTTAATAGTATAAGATCACTGGTGAATTGACATTTCTTAGTCATTTTTATGACGTCGTTTAGGATTGCAATTTTTATATTGTCAGGTAAAGACAGACAAAAAGATATAAATAATAGGCATACATAAATAACTACAGAAATATAGTGAGGCCCACACTAGGCTGTTGCCTGTGTCATGGGCCCTCGTTTTCAACTTAACTTTTAAAACAATAAAAATAAATGAATTCAATATGATGTTTTAGGGTATTCACCATGATTATACTTTCCTACAAAGTGAAAAACCAAATTTATGTAGATAATTTTTTTCCAGACATTGGTGATAAATAGTGTATGCTAGCAAAAAGTGCGGGTGAAAAGAAGGGTTGGCGTACACTTACCCCTAGACATGGGTGACAGGTAGTGATAGTGTACACTAGCAACTCCAGCCGAGCAGCCAGTTAGTGTGAAACTGTCAGAGATTCCATCAAACATATATTCTTGGAGCATCATTACTAAGTCTAAACATGGATGACAAGGCGGTTGGTGTACACTTACCCCTAGACATGGGTGACAGGTAGTGATAGTGTACCAGCACCTCCAGCTGAACAGCCAGTTAGTGTGACGCTGTCAGGGTTTCCACCGAACATAATATATTCTTCCAGCATCAATACCTAACTCTAAACATGGATGACAAGAAGGTTGTTGTACACTTACCTCTAGACATGGGTGACAAGTAGTGATAGTGCACACTAGCACCTCCAGCCGAGCAGCCAGTTAGCGTGACGCTGTCAGGGTTTCCACCGAACATCATGATGTTTTGCTTCACCCATTGTAAAGCGAAGGACTGGTCTTTGAGACCAGCGTTACCAGGAGCTGCCTCGTCTCCAGTGCTGAGGAAACCTATAAATATAGATATAAATTAATCTACACTAATATTATACAGAGGAAAACTTTGTTTGTTTGTAATGAATACACTCTAAAACTACTGGACCGAAATTAAAAATTCTTTCACCATTCGAAAGCTACTATATTCACGAAAAATATAGGCTATATTTTGTAAGCTATATATATGATATTACGCTACGGTAGCGAACAAATGCGGATCAGCTATTAATTAATAGATGGAAAAAGGAGGATGGATAAAGGACCATTGATGCACAAAAATCCTGAGTGAATGAAAGGGGAGTTTTTAGCGAATTTTCGCGCGTGACTTTTGTATGAGACTGTGCATCTAGGATTTTTATATGTCTGTAAAAAAACAAAGTTGCATAATAACAAAACCGCAAAATTTAATATGTAAAACCATTAATCATTAATGAATAGAAGAGTTACATAAACAGTTTAAAATCGTGCTAAGATTGTAAATTGTTGCATGTATTTCTAATTCTCCAAGGTTTTTACTAGTTAGCTGGGTAAATATATTGGAAAGATGTTTATAAAATGTTAATGAAAATTAATTTTATGGAAAACATAGAAGCCTAGTAGATGCATTTTATCGATTAAAGTAGTAATTAAGGACATCACGGATAACTACTATGATCGTCTTTGTTAATGGAAACATTAGCTGAACTTTGTGGTTTCATCCGCGTATATATCATCGGGTTTCAAATAATCTCTTTATAAAATTTTATCCAAATCAATCCAGAAGTCTCGGAGCCTATTCAAAGTATGTATAAACAAATCTTTACTCTTTAAATTATTAGTATAGATTAATACAAAAACTTTTTAATAAATAAAGTCTCGAGATTCTGAAATTTTAAATAAAAACCAATATGGATATATGGACAGCCAATACGCAAAACGTTTCGTACAAATGTGGTTCATCAATCAGCAGCTAAACCGTGGATTTATTGTCGCCTGCGTGAGGCTTTGCATGAATAAAGACATGTTGTGTCGATTTGTTAATGCGTGAATATATTATTTGCCTTTTTTGTTAGTACTTAAGTTTAGCATTTCAAACATCTACAATTTTCCAACACTTTAAATTATTATCGAATCAAAAATGTTGGTTTTAAAACCAAGTGGTACATAGAAGACTTCAACTAAAATCTATGGTTTCTGACTAAAAATAAATTCTACTGTAGGCACATTTCTTCCCAAAGTTGTTCAGTTGACACACACTGGCATCCCAAAATTGTTCAGTTGACACACACAGGTATCCCAAAGTTGTTCAGTTGACACACTCAGGCATCCCAGTTGTTCAGTTGACACACACACAGGCATCCCAAAGTAGTTCAGTTGACACACACAGGCATCCCAAAGCCGTTCAGTTGACACACACAGGCATCCCAAAGTTGTTCTGTTGATCCAGGTATCCCAAAGTAGTTCAGTTGACTAACACAGGCATCCCAAAGCCGTTCAGTTGACACACACAGGCATCCCAAAGTTGTTCAGTTGACACATACAGACATCCCAAAGTTGTTCAGTTGACACCGCCAAAGCGGAATTCTCCGCTCAGTTTAATAATACTTACCAAGTGGACCCAACCGGTAGTTAAGAGTGACGATCACCACATCTCTGTCCATAAAGTTCTCCGGTCCATACAGGTCTCCACTGCCGTACATGAAAGCACCGCCGTGGACGAACACCACGACAGGCAGGTGGGTGCCAACTGCGATCTTCGGGGAGTATACATTGAGATACAGGCAGTTCTCGTCACCTATGAATTAATGTTACACATTAAAAATATGAGTAGTTTTTGTACAAAATTGTTATATAAAAATGTAAAAGTTTGGCACAATATGCTTCACTAGGTGACAACTGAATTATTATTGATATGGTTTACTATTTCAGGTGTCTTAAAGATACTTAGGATGACTAATTGATCGTATGACTATATGGGGGAGTATACATTGAGATACAGGCAGTTCTCGTCACCTTTGAATGCAGTGTTATTCATTAAAAATATGTGTAGTGCAGTTACAAGTACAGTTTAGCACAATATGCTTCACAAGAGGACAACTAAATATTTTTATTAATATGGGTTACTGTTTTAGGTTTGTTAAAGTTAATAAGGATAGCTAAACGATTGTATAACTGCAGTGTTTAATTTTTTTACGTTTTTAAAAAGCTTTAGTGTTAAGGATCTCCATACTAAGTAAGAATCTTAATTCTAATTTTTAAAAGGGATAGATGAAGTCATTTTACAAATAAATTTGCTTGATCAAGAATCAATTTCAAATTAATATGAAAATTAATTCTTAATTGATTTTTAATTAGATATTTAAAATTGTTATTAAAAAGCTATTAAACAGCTGCTCTTCTATACTGTATACGACGGTTATTTACTTGAAAAGCACTATAGTCCATTAATACGAACGATTTTATTATTATTATTCCCGTATGGCCCTTTTACGATCGCTTTACGGATAGCAAATATTTTAGCACTTAAAGAAAAACATTATTAATTAAATAACACAACTGCTGGGATATATTAAAACAGGGAAATAATGATTATAATTGTTCTGTTGAGGAAGTAATTTGAATCAAGGAAACTGGTAGGCGATAATATGCCAAATATTAATGTTATATATAATTTGCGATAGAGTTAAATTAAACGATTGATAAATCATGTTTTTCATTGTTTTTATTTTATCTTACAATGATTGAAATTAAATTTGACAAGTATGAAGTTGTAATTACGTTTCTTATTATATACGAGTTTCGTTAATCTAAATTCTAAACTATAAATAAAATGGCATAAATAGCTCTTTCAAGGGGCAAAAGAATAGGTTGAGGTGGACATCGAAGTTAGTCCCATAGTCTTTATTTCAGTCTTTCTTTATCACTAGCCTATGCAAGTAAGCGTATGCTGTAATAGTTCTTTTAGATTGTTTATGCCACAGGCAGGCAAAAGATCAAGCAATTCACCTGATGGTAGGCGACCAATACATGGCGTTAACTACTAAACTTGTTCTCGATTGGTTGATAACCGCTCATTAGTGAAAACAATTCGTATCTGTTATACGTTATGATAGGAACCGGGCCTCAAAGAACTAACTGTCATTTTAATTAAGACTTGTCGTGTTTTGTGTATCGTGTTCGATTAAATGTTTTTCTTTCATTGAAACTCACCTACAATTTTCTGGACAAAAGGTTCGTACTGTAGACATGCGGAGAGCGGGCGTGTTGCGTCCCAAGTGCCAAGCCATGGTTTCATTGGCTGAGGTTCCTGGGTATATTAATTCTTTTATTAATATACGAAGAATTAAACAATTTACAGTAAAAAATGTATAAATATGACTTTGTATTATTCGTTTGACATATAAATTTATTTGTAACTGGTCTATTGATAACAATTTACTAATTTTTTTGTAGTTTTTAGAGAATGTGAAGATTTTTTAATATCTTCATATTAACGCTAAAATAGATATTTTATTAAATGTATGGGACATCCTTGTGCATTCGTTATGTGTGGCTAGGTGAAAGCCCATTTTAAAAATTCAATCCGTATATTTAACCTATCACATAACATTAAATGATTTATATTTTGTCCCAAGTTTAAATCATCAAATTATAAAGTGTAAAGTTTATTCAGAGCGTATTTAACGCACTGAATAAACTGTATGCTCATTAATTGGCTGGTTTATTACAAATATCGATCAAGCCACATTATCAACTCGAATGTAAACCACTGGCGAATTTTAATTGCCATGAAATTGTCATGACTGCACTTCAAACTGATAATATTCCGCTTAATTAAGCCTCGAAATGTCAATAAGCGAAATACAGAGAGTTGGTATTCTATTACAGATACAAATATATCCTTCTAATTTCCTATTCTGCTAATATTTTGTGGGGTTTTGTGTGAAACTTAACTAAATAAACGGATTTTTAAGAAATTTCGTATACATATAGGCTAAAAGGCGATATTTTTAATGTTAATAAAAAATCAAAGAATTAGTAAGTATGATTGTTTAACAATAAGTGAGCCATCGTATAATTTTAAATAGTAATAACGGTATTAACTACTATAATACACTGTTTAAGCAGTGATAAATATTTAAAAATAATTAGTATATTGCTTACTAGCTATTTCGCGAGGCTTCCCCCATATCGTTATGTTATAAAGCCTATATTATAGTCCATGTCAGTCAGTGAAGATGCAGCATTCTAACGGTGAAAGAATTATTGAAATCGAGCCAGTAGTTTTGTGTGAACATATAACAAACTCACATACACAAATTATTCCTTTTTATATTAGCATAGTTTACAAATTGAGATAAAAGAAATATCGAGGCCTTGTTTGTTGTGGTGATAATTATTAATGATATTTTTTTTAAACCATATTTCGGCTTAGTGGCATAATTAAGAAGGAAAATATTACTTAAAAATGTTTAATTAGGGAGAAAGTATCCATTAAATACAAACAGTTTGTTGTTATGTAAATTAATTATTGCGATAAAAGAGATCAAGGCCTTGTTTGTTGTGGTGATAATTATAAAATTGGTGATTATTTTATTGTAAAATAAGTGATTATACAAGGAAAATTGTTGAATTTTACAACTGATTAAATAAAAATATCTACAAAGAAAGGTAAAACTATGATAAATATACTGATAAAATAATTGATTGGTTAATTAAAAGTCATTAAAGAACATTGCAAATAATGTTTGTAAATAAATATGGGGTGGCGACACACGGGTAAAACTACGGATGTTTGAGAAATTATATAAATGTCAAAAATGTTAACGATACTTTGTAGTTCCGGTTTGTGCCTCTGCAAATATAAGGATTAAAAAAATATTTCAAACTTTAATTACCTCGATGTTAACATCCTTTACATATTATTGCATAGCTCTTAGTCTAAAATTCAACTAATTGTGCATACCACATATAGTGGAAGTGTTGTATGATTTCCAGGTGGCGGTACTGGACAAAGGGAACACGGTAAACAGAACTTGGTCCAACTGATGTTCAATTTGAAGAGTTAATTAGTTTACGCTTTCATAACCTTGTCTTGTATGAAAAGTTATTAACAATTACTAACACAAAACATAAAGGGTAAGAGGAGAAAACAACCGATTTTTTTATTGAAAGAAAGAAAATATGTACATACATATATTTATTTGTCAAAAAAAAACAAAATTCAAACAAAGGTAATGACAAAAGAAAAAAGAATAACAAAATATATAAAAAATAAATACGTATAATAGAAAAAATATGCCAAATTGACTGATTTTCCGTGCATCCATTCCTACTAATATTATGAATGTGAAAGTTTGGATGTTTGTGTGCTTTGCATTATTATTAGTATAGATAAATATAAATGTTATATAGCCTATAGTCCTCTTCAATTAATGGCCTATCCGACACAGTTTTTCAAATCGGACGATTAGTTGCTGATTATCGCGATCAACAAATAAACAAACAAATATAATTGTGAATGCAGGGTGGATGTGCGTTGAAGTTAATATAGATAATATTATTGTTATACTGTACCTTATCTTGTATTATTTAACCGCGTTTGCATTATCTGTGATCTTAAAGCAACAAGCATACAAGTACTTCGTTACACAAATAATTTGATAACACTATTGATAAAGTTAATTAAACGAAATGCATGGAGAACTATATTTAGTTTGTAATATGGTCTTAGAACCAATGACTAATATAAAACATTGGATAATAGTGGTAGTTCTTCTGAATATTTTATTTTTATATGTAACAGCCGACAAGTGGAGCATGCGGTTCATTTGATGTTAAGTGACGGACCGTGGCCCATGAACAAATGCCCAAGGTATCGCAGATCCCTTGTCGGCTTGAAGGAAGGGGAGATATAGGGCTCTCCCTAATCCTCTGAATAAAGATACGAAATTTGAAGAAGTGTACAACAGCATGGGAATACAGGAAAAAATAATTTTCTGTGTGAACATAAAATAATTATAATAAAAAAATTTTCATAGATTACTATTGCGAAATGGCATCCATATTTCCATACTTTTTTATTGTCTGTCAATTATCAATTTTTTCCGCTTACATTGCAAACAGGGTTTGAACTCTTGAGGTTTATCAAAATAATGTACTAATTTTTATATACAACGTTCACACTTCAAAGTATTCTGTAGTGTATTTAGTATCAGCATTACAACCGTGCGAAGCCGGGGCGGGTCGCTAGTTAAAATATAAACAATAACTAAGCCACTGTCGTATTGTATTGTTATTAATATAAAATCGTATACGTAACCGATACTCTATTATTGTAAACCGCCAATAATATAGTCATTTGTGGTTAACCGAAAAGTAATTAAATTACAATTCTAAATGAATCATTATTAAACCGTTTTCCGATATTAATTTATAATTGCGTTAAGATCTAAATATAATTTAAATGCAAGAATTTTATTGCGTAATTGACTGTCTCTATGGCTGCTCTTCTTCACACCTAAACTAATGAACCAATTTGTATGATATTTTGTACAGGGATTGTTTGAAATCTGAGAAGAATATAGGATAGCTTTTATCCCGGAAATCCCTCAAGAACGGGATATATACGGGGCAATTCAGGTTTTAAATGAAATTCAAGGCCCGCGGTAATCATATTAACCAATATTATATAAGATTTTAATATTGCCGTGATATATATATTTTCAAAATTTTGCAGAGAATTAAGAACAGCATTTTTTTTCTAAATGTAGGTAAGTTTATAAAGCCAAGTTACTTTACACGTCGCAACGATTTATGTAAAATTTTAAGATTAATATTAAAATATACGGATCTATGTGTTTAAAGTTCTGTTTTTAATTTTTATTTGTATGAATTCACGAATAGGGGAGCAATCCATCTGTGACGTTGTAAATAAACTAATAGATCTCTCGAGATCCATTAATAAAGAATATTCATAGAAGATAATTGCAGCAGTTAATATAACGTATAAGGAAAAAATGTTTAACTAATCGTTTTTCAACCACGTGTTTAAAAAACAATTAAAAAGACGGTCAGTTGCTTATCGGAATACAATACGGAACATTGCATTAAAAAAAACAGATTTAATATTAATATTTAAAATGTAAAAATAAATACATATTACGTCTAGGGGAATATAATTAAATTTTCTAATTTTTAACGGAAACATTTAAAAATTTTATGGCATTTTTCAAAAACAGCCAGGTGTTTTAAAATGATGACTTTTGTGTAGTGTAGTAGTTATTATTTATTTACGTGTTGTCGTAACTATGTGTTTATTTAAACTAAAATACAACTCTATTAATAACTTTGAATTTTATTCTCGAACGTTCACCCCGACTAGGACTACGAATTCCATGTGACACAATATGGACTTGGTCCATTTATTTTTATTTCATCTAATTGTGTTCAACTTTAACTTTACGAAAACTATTCCCGCAATAAAAGTATGAAAACAACAACGATGCAACGTTCTATTTGAATAAATAGAATGTTTTGGGATAGTAAAATATTTTTTTTTTTTTTAGTAAGGTAACAAAAATATCAACTCACCCGGAATCTGTATTTGCCAACCGGCGGTCTTGCATACGGGATGCCTTGGAAACTGGCAAATGTCCTCCCGTTCGTGGACACCTTCCACGTGCCCTGCAACAGGCCATGGTGCACTCGTACCACAGGATTCGGGCCTTGACCCGCCGCTAATGCTAGCAGCAGCGACGTTAAAAATATTCCCAAACCTGACATTTTAAACACGTGCGCGCGCATCTATCTCCCGCGCAAAACTAGACGCGAGTTATCAGTTACCCATTAACGTTCGGATACGCGGAATGATCTTATTGTATTCGGTTTGACAGATGTCAAAAGCTCATTATTTTTTTTATGTTATGGCATAAGTCAATTGATGTGAATATCTAATGTGACGAATTTATTGTAAGGTGCAACCGTGCACGTATCGTTATAATAGTCCGAAAGCTAGTACCATTTTTTGGGGATGTTGAGGCAAGCTAAAAAATTGTATGATACTTACCTCTCTTATTATACCCCGACATGAACTACAGTCCTGGCTGGTGAGAAGGGCGGGGCTAAATCTAAAATAAAACACCGTAAATTTAAAAAGAAATTTATTTTTCTACATAATATACTAAGCAGCCTACAATTTTTTAAACGTTATAGTTTAATGTTTAAAGGTGTTTTAATTGCCAGGCTCGTTCAAAAATATTTTGTAAAACATATAAGCATATAAAAATGTATTCGGGGCAACTTGTTATTTTAATGGGGTATTAATTATAGCTAAATATAGCACTATAAAGTCCCACCAAAAGACCTAAAAAATCTCCCCTACTCGCCAGCTTGGTCTACAGTTTCATGTCGGGGTATAATAGGAGAAGCATCAGACAAGTTTTCAGCTTGTCTCAAACATCTTCCTAAAGATGGTTCTAGCTCTCAATACAATCTTTGAAATAGTAATCTAATACCTATTTAAGAGGATTATTGCTTGTTCAGCAATTTTTTACCTATTGCATTAATAATTATATTTTGAAGAGACTCACTCCGAATGTCTCTTTTAACTCACTTCCCAAAACAAGTGTTGAATTGGTACAATTCGTTTTGTAGTACATCCTATAATGAACATGTTTTTATATTAATTACATTTATCACAATACTCTATAACTTACGATTATAGGGGGATTACTCTCACAATAATTCCATCTTCTTTCTACCACGCCAAAAAACAAGAGAGTCCAAAAGCGCGGCAATCCTCATTGGCCAATCACAATGCCGGATTGCCTTTTAATCGTCGAACTTGCAATAGCTGGCCAGTTATTTAAGGCAGGTTAGGTATTAAAACACAAATTAATAATTAAAGCAAAATTGCTTACACAAGAAGATTGTAATTTCGGGATGTATTTTTATTATTAAGGTTATTAGGAAGTCGTAGCTAAGCTTTGTCTAAAATTAACTTTAGCTATGAAACTCTTTAAACAAAAGGATGAAATTTATTTGAAGTGAAGTTTGGCAGGGTAAATTTCGCAAGTACTTTAAACTGTTTCTTATTTAATATTGAAATGGTAGCCTTCATGAATAAGGAATAGCATCTGATCACAAAAGACTTTAGAAATTTGAAACGTGCCTTATTATGAAAATTCTGTATCATATTTATGAATTCAAATAAGACAATTGTTGTGTCGAAAGCAGGTTATTTGTAAGGATATATTGTTTCCATTTTATTCCCATTTTAATGCATAACAATCCCCACATTATTATTAAAATGATTATGATAATAGCGACGCGGTTAACACAGCTTTATACGTATTTAATTTTATTAATTTCTGCATTCCGAATCAGTGGTAAATTACGAAATTTGTGACGTATGAAAAGAGCCTATAAAAAACCAATTTTAAAATTATTATGATTATATTTGTCGTTGACATTTTCGTTGTACATTTTCAATTAAATGGGAGCTATGCCAAAAATAATTTTTCGCGAAATCTGGACTGTCATTGGCATGCCGACTAAAGAAAAATTAATTGACATTGAACGTGATTTCATAGAAAACAAATTTTGAAAATTTTGGCGGGAAAATTGTAATGATGTGTTCTTTTATTATAAAAACTCATGCAAGAACTTATTTATGATAACATTTATAATCGATGTTGGACTGAAAAAATGTTAATTATTCATTGCATGATGACACTAGACACGCGTTAGATAAATAAAATAAAACAAAAAAAAATATTTGTAAGAAATTAATTCAAAACTTATTGTGAAACTTGCTCCCACGATACAGGGAATCCTAGTGTGGGAGCAAGTAAACCTATTAAATATATCATCTGTCTATTGTAATAAATTATTCTTATTCTTATTCTATAGTAGTTTGGTAGAAAAGAATTCAAAATTTTATTGATAACTCATAGCTCGATAGATCATTCCCATCAAGATGGTAGACTATGATATGAGGTAAAATAAATATAAAGTTGCATATAAATCATGGAGTTAGAGATTTTTTTTCGGAAAGAGACAACATAAGTTATATCGCATGTCGTTCGTTTGCTTCTCTTTGCAGATTAAAATGATAGGGTCAACCCTACGAGGGTCGTAGGAGCTAACATACGATATCACATTAATATTATGTTTTCTTTGAAGATTTTTGGTGGATGGTTTGTAATGACGTCATATAATTAACTCCTGTAACTTTCTATGCATACTGAAAGCCCAGCATATGCCCGACATATAGTAAAGTTAATTCCAGAATTATTCATGATGGCAATCGTACCAGGACATCAGAATCTTGCAAGATAAGAATAACACGTCGTCATAGTCCATAGCCATCAAGAATTTTGGTTTGCTAAAATATAGTAAAATAACCTCTTTCCTATAATTAAAAATACTTTCGGTCGGTATAGAACATATTTAATGATCGGTAACGTAATAAAATGGGTGTTCAAGTCATAAAAGTGCGGTAAAGGTCGCTGTAAAAGTATATAATTTACTGTTATGTATTGTTTCCTCTCAAATAATGTAATATTTAATACAGAAAACGGACTTCTTATATAAATCAACGGACTGCCGTTTATAAAAATTGATAAATCTTAAATGCTTTATCTACACTTTTACACTTATATTATAATGATGAAAACTTTGTTCGTTTGTTTGTAATGGGCTCAAAAATAACTGGACTGATTTTAAAAATTCTTTCACCATTCGAAAGCTATATCATCCTCGAGTAATATATTAGGCTATATAACATTATGGTACAGGAACGAAGCTGCGCGGACTCAATACTCAATTCCTCGTTTCGTGAGAAAATATCAAAATATTTCCTGTTTTGCTTGACTTTTTTGAAGTCTATTTACGTAACAATTCATATCACTCAATTATAAATAATTTGTAATTTCTAAAAGTACTTTTACATTTATTAGGAATTATTTTATCCCAACCTGAAGCTTATTTAAGAATGAAAGTCTTTAAAATTTTATCAAGAAAAAAAATCTTAGCGAATAAATCCTATCATATCCAAATATACAGATGCGTTTGTTATCTCTATAACATCATATACATTAAAGATGATAAATACAAAATAATCGTTTATATTTGAGATTAGTTAAACCTTTATCACAGGACATTGACCCGGTACAGATAATGAAACTATTTGTCTTCATATTAGATAGGTTATCAGGCAGAAGCTAACCTTATCATGAACTAAATTATGAAGTCAATCTGAAGAATGGAAAAGATAATATAAGGTCATTTCGAACTAGCCTTGAATATTTTTACAGGACATTTAGTACAATAAAAAAATAATCATATAAGTTTCTTCGAGATTTTTTTTATCTTACAGCAGGCAAGTGGAGCATGCGGTTCACCTAATGTTAACGATTAGTGCCTACAAGGCATTGAAAATTATTATGATATATTTAATGAACATGACGTCTTGACGTCACATCTGGTCAACCGCTACCAGAGGAGCCAATTTTACAAGGCTTTGATCGAAAAAAAAAATATAATGACGATGTTGCCATCTAAGGAGTTTATTTGTATTTAAGTTATGGTTAGAGAATATTTAGGTAGTAAGTTAGGGTGTTAAAAAAAATTAAGTGACCTAGATAAAGAGTAAGAAAACTTTAATCCTCTCATTATCCCCTACCCCTTTCTTCGAGTAGGCATGTCCGATACTTGATGTTGTAGATGATCATAGGCTACGGTCAGTCACTTAACATTAGGTGAATCGTATGCTCCGCTTGCCTGCTGTTGCATAGAGGCATGTATTATAAAGAATTTTGGAGCTGCTTTTTATGCATTAGAGTTTATTCATCAAAATCTTAATAAGTAGGGCTGGGTAAATTACAAACGGTTTCTTTTAGATTGTGTTGGAGTTTGAGTCAAGATCCAGTTGAATTCAGCAGTTGTTCAATGAAAAGTAATTTAAGACATTCTGAAGAACAGTCCATATGTTGCGTAGTAAAAATTTAATAAGAGTAGGGGTGATTTATGTTTTTTTTAAACGTGTTTGTTTACTATAACTTAAAAGAAAAATAATTTTGGAAATCCAATAGGTTACAAGAATTTTTATAAAAACGACGTTGTATTTATTTCAATTTATTTTATAAATGATAAAGAAAATATAGCATGGATTTTAAATGAATTTCTAAACAAAGGGCAAAGAAATAAGATGTCAAAGGTATGATTATCGTAGCTTTGACAATTTTGCCCGTATTTCATTATTTTAATCAACACCAAAGATTGCTTCAGGATTTACGAGACGAAATAATCTCTTTTGAAGTTTCAGGTAGATGGGATATTATATTTGTGGGAAATTTAATAATATTAAGGCCTTTATTTGGCATCATACATAAATAAAAAACATTCATTTCTCTTTTCCTCAACATGATGCCAAAAACGACTTTTCTTAAGCATAATACTGCAACGTTGCATCGCTGGTTTTTGCACAAAGATGTTTAATTTCGTTTTTATAAACACTCTCGGTATTAATTTAGTTATTTTAGATTTTTTTGTTTAGTAATAATAGTCCTGATTAAGGGGGCAGAGGTGCTTCTGTAATCCGCCTAATAGATACTAAAACGTGTATAAATAAAGAAATGTGCTCTCGAATTCACCTGAAATTAATACTTTTTCATTCTCCAACTGGCCCACTATTAAATAAAATACTACTCTATATATAAACTTTACTACGTGAATATTAATATACCGCGTATAAAATACTTTTTAAAGGGTTTTAAATGCGGTTTATTATACATTATTATTAACCGACTTTCTTACCGCTACCCCCGGTGCGACGGGTCAGGATAAGGGCACCTCTCGCCCTGATCAGCAAATAATACGCAAATAGTGCACTAAAGAAGTAGAAACGTACTAGCGAAGGTAATAAGTAACATAATATTTAGTAGCCATATCGTCTAGACGTAGCTACATCTATTCGTAATGCAATCACTTTAATTTACATGCTCTAATATTCAATTTAAATGTAGATTTAATATGCATTGTTATGTTAGTCTAATGTGGTATAATGGTGTGAAACTGAATTTATATACAACTGTGTTCTGCGTTTTTACTCGCGTATATCTCTCGTTCCCGTAGGAATTCCGGGATAAAAGCTACCTTATAGTAAGCTAAATTAATTCTTAGGTTTCAAACAATATCTGTACGAAATTTCATTGTACTCGGATGAGTGGCTTAGTCGTGAAGAAGAGATACACATACAGTTACTTTCGCATTTATAATATTAGTAAGGAAGTAGGGTATGATAGGGATAAGGGTTCGCACAAAAATCTATTTTTATGAATAAAACAGATGCAAATTACGTTTTCCCCTTTTCACCTCGGTATTGGTTATTTTACTTGGCAGGATTTATAAATATTTATCTTCATAAAAATAAATTGACGTTGCAAAATGTATTTTGGGCCCAATAGGGCTTAAGTAGTGGGTTTATTTGTTTACCCCAATTTTGAGATTGTATTTGAACTTTTTCCCCGAGAAAATAGCTTTAACTGTTCGGTGTAAGCATGGATATAATAGCTTCACACAGGGTGTTAGCTTCGTCTTTATTTAATTATTTCGATTATCGTAGAGAGTTAAATTAAATATTCTAGAAGATGGTTTAAGAAGATGAACTACAACAACTTTCTTTTAATTTTCTATTTGATTATTATTGTTCAGATTTTCTAAGAAATAAATCCATTAACATTGTATTCCTGTTTTTTAAATGCTAATCACTACACGTATGGCTAGTTCCTATAAAAAGAAAAAGAGTAGTTTAACTTGCGGACACCACAATAACCTACAAGTTTATACTATAGTATAGTAACTATACATTCGTATCTTTTATACTATGACGTTAAGTAAGTATAGGTACAGAAGTGGTAAAAAGGATGTCAAAAATAGCTTGGCCTAATGGGCCCGCATTAAAATTAGTGTGAGGTCTATTTTATAAAGTTTTGCATTATTTAAAACATAACATTGGAGGAGGCCTTTGCCCTGAGACGGGCGAACCAATAATCTTACACCCGTATTCTAAGAATTTACCCGAATTTTACTTCCACTCAGGTTACGTCAAATAAGACGCATGGCAAATTTCAATCGAAAATTCATTATGGAGTAACATAAAAATATAATATTTTAATAAATAGATCGAAGGAACGGATGGAGGTGTTAAATTTTCTTCTCCGAAATTTTCTTGACGTGAGTGGACGTGAGTTAGTAGAGTTTTTTCCGCCTCAGAATGTAAATATTCGTTGACAGAGGTTGAGTGAAGTCGAGGAATGCTCGAGATACGTATTACGGGTGTTAGATAAAGTAAGCATGAAATGTTAAATATTCATTATATTTGGGTAATAAAAGGATTTATTATTATTTTAAATGCTTCTTTCTACACTTGGGGGCCCTTATTCTCTGGGGCTTCGTATGGACTGCTACAGAACAGTAAATTTGCCCCTGCGTAAATCGTAGCTAAGCTAAATTTACTGCCCGACATTAGTAACGTGATACGTAGAGGCAATGAATCTCTAATTGAAATACACTACAATATATTGCAAGCAGCGAGTTCATTCCTCTTCTTTATGTGACTCTAAGTAAAACATGCAATTCTTGTGTTTATCAATAAGGATATGAGTGCATATTATTTTTTTCTTACTGTTAATAACCTATTATCTTTCTAAGATAGTGACATTTGAGAATAGCCGGAAATAAATGAAATATTTTTTTGTAGTATTACTTATATTTCATATTCTCAAAACTGTTAACCATTATGTTATCCATTTAATAAATAGAAGGTCTTTCGCAACGGCGGTGACCAAAAATGTATCACAATTCATAAAAGTCTCAAAAGAGGCTTTACGGTGATGAAATATTTTTTTATATCTCGTTTATTTAGATACTTTTGTAAGAAATTACATGTCAGTCCCATCGTACCATTACTATACACTACATCTTATTCTAATACAGTCCATATATATTCAAAATATAGTGTTAAAAGTTATAAAAAATAATGAATTGTTGATGATAAGCGATAAACATCACTATTCATTTCTTACCCTAACCATGAATATCTATTATATTAGACGTATTGCTTTACATAACCAAAAATAATTTTACTCTACGAAAAGCGAAAAAAGTGTTGTTGGAAGAATCAGAAAGAGAAATACCATATAAATAAAAATATATTATGTTCATTCTTACGTGTTATTTTTTAGTAAGAATTCAAACAATTTCTATTCCCTCGTAATTCCAAAGTCACCGCATTTTATTTAATATTTGAGTTTTTATTGTTGGGTAAAAATTGAAACAGCTGTGTCCACTGAAATAAAATGCACATGCTTTTTCAGCGAGAAGTAGCTGGAATATTCTATTTTTCAATATTATTAACAGAGCTTGCATTGAATAAGTTCGTACAAGATGTACGACTACTAAAATCTTTATTACATACAAAAATACCGCAACACACCCCGCATATACACAATATTATTGAAAATGCACTCAGCTATTTTCAATATTATTGCGTGTACCAAAGATGCCCAAGTACAGGGCGCAGACTGTGAAGAATAGAATAGAGTAGAAAGTATTTTTATTTCATACTAGCTTTCCGCCCGCGGCTTCGCTCGCGTGGATCCGGCAATTCCCGGCAATTATTCGAATTTTTCTCATCTTTTAAACCTTCCCTAGACCTCCACGAATAATCAAGACCAAGATAAGATAAATCCGTTCAGCCGTTCTCGAGTTTTAGCGAGACTAACGAACAGCAATTCATTTTTATATATATAGATAGATAAAATTTTTAAAAAGTATTTATGAATAATCAATTTAGAAGATACTGGCAAGAAACTCTATACTTACTCTTTTAAAACATTTGATTTATTTTGCAAATATAGTTTTTTTTATGTTAAAGCGGGCAAGTAGACCATGCGGTTCACTTGATGTTAAGTGACTAACTGCAGCCCATGAACATCTACAACACATAGTTTGTGTCGTTGAAAAAAGGGGAATGGGTAAGGAGAGGATTAATGATGAAACAGGTTTCATATATTAAGTTATTTTTCTAAAAATTTCACGTTTTTAATTTTCTAGCTGTGTTTTTTGTCATAATCTTCATCATCTTTTCTTTTTTTATTTTAAACATGCAAACATCTAACTTAGTAGGATCCAAGTTATGTCCCCGTAAATATAAGTATTTTATCTTGTTTTTCTATCCGCACGGGAATTGTCCAAGGGCGGGCGCTAAAATGCTATTTATGGCACTGGGAAGGTAAATCATAGACTAATTAAAGCGAAATCATTTGATATTCTCTTTGAAGTCTAGCAGAGCGCATTCCCGGAAATATAATTAATTATTTAAATTCCAAGACTTGTATAATTTACTCAGACGTCCTTTGCGGCACAGGTGCAATCTTTCCCTGCCTAAAATTAAAATTGCTGAATATTTCGTTAAGTTTATTTGACCTTGAAGGTCTCCAAAAACACTGTTTTTAATTTTATCAGATTAAGCACTGTCATCCATACTAATTTTATAAAGCTGAAGCGTTTGTTTGCTCGAACGCGCTAATCTCAGGAAGTACTGGTCCGATTTGAAAAAATGTTTTAGTGTTAGATAGTCCATTTACCGAGGAAGGCTATATATCATCCCGATATTCACACGGGAGCGAAGCCCTGGGGCGCAGCTAGTTATTAATAAAGGAGTACATACATTCTTTGGTCATGAACCAGATATAAAATTGCAAATATTTAAGGGTGAGTTAGTCGAAAAAGTAACTTATGCATAAGTTCCCTTCGATCATTATGCATAGTTTTTTTTATCTTTATAAAAAGTTAAATCTTAAAAGTTAATCCGAAACACTGATACACGGTTATGTTTTCTCATTGAATATTAATTTCACCATGTAAAAAGTGTAGCTGAAGACCTTGTTTTTCTTACTTCTTTATCACAAAAGTACTGTTACCTAACAAACTTACAGCTAAGATACAGAAAAATTAAACCTGGCGTAAGCAAGATTGAATGGTTTCAATTTTAAAAAGATATTATCATAAAAGGTAAACCATAATTGCTTTAAGGTAACATTATCATCATTTATACAACCCTTATGTTTCACTTTTATGATACACGAGCTTTATTACGAATATTATTTTATCATTTTAAGACTACCGTCGTCAAGGGAGTGTTAACATTACCGTGATTAACATTTTCAATTTATTACATTGTAAGCAAAACGTTCTTTTGTGTTATTAATATTTTTCTACTTACTTACTTTTTTGTTCTACTTTTATAAGGACCGAAACTAGTTTCTATAAGTGATTTTTGTTCATTTTAAATATGCATTGAATTTAATTTCAAATTTTAAAGATTTGCCGGTTACCAAAAATACCAAATAATGTTTGGTATTTTATCTTTTTTTTTGTATTGGCGTTAACAGAAATGTTACTACAAAATGTAAAGATGTATAACTGGTTTGTTTTTTTATATCACGCGTCTTTTAACCAAAAAATAATCAATAAAAATGTTTTCGATAAAGATATTAAACCTTCATAGTTGAGCTTGGACTAAGATTTAAGTTTAATTTAAAGTTTTTTTTATTAGTAGCAGTTCCGTGCGGCTTCGCTCCCGTAGCATGATGTTGTTGTGTGGCAAAATGACATTTAAAAACATATTCATCGTTATTATATTAATATAGTATTAAATTATCTGTGGTATAGATATTAGGGCCAAAAAACAAGAGTTGGAACTTAGGTGCCATATCAACAAAAGAAAAAGCCTTCGTTCAAAAACTTGTCAACACCCCATTAATTTGTCTTCCCATTTTCCTCTACCATGTGAATTAAGTCTTCATACATGACAAACGTTCAAAAATTCAGCATTCTTTGTAATTCCGAGTTCTTTGTACCGAAACAAACCGCGATACATCACGTTCCCGCCTATTTTCGTCAGAAGCGTCTCTGGTGTCAAGGTTGGGGTATTGATGTCAAATACAATAAGGTTTGCTGTCCACTAATGATGATATACCTAATTAATGTGCCAAATAATGAAATGATTATGCAAGATAAGTAAGTTTTAAAAGACATTTGATTGAGGGGTTATTGTAAGAATACTATATTTAGTTGTCTCATTATGTGTAAATGTGATGATCGATGTTATTTTCACCATCTTTTTATGTCAATATTATACTATGTTTCGTACGGTGAAAGGGTCATTGATCCTCTCCTTATCCCCTCCCTTTCTTCAAGCCGGCAAGTCATCTGCGGCTCTTTGATGTTACAAATGTTCAGGGGCTGTTGCCAGTCATTTAATATCAGGTCGCATGCTCCGCTTGCCTGCTGTAGCATAAAAAAAATTAAAGAAGAAAAGGCTAAAAAAATAAAATGCCAATTATATTATTTCACTTTCTTTTTAATTATGTTCCAAGCAAAGAAATTGATAAAAAAGATAATATTTTTAAATTATAATAATTACTTGCATGAAAAGTGAAGTGAATTGAACGTTAAACAATTTTGTAAATCATTTGAAAAGTACACACATTTTCAATTTATTTACAGTACTTAGTTTAAGTTAAATTAAAATTACTTATTAATCTATATACAAGACTAGATTGTAATTGAAAGGGCAGGACATCTTTGGCATCTTAAAGTTAAAAAAAAAGAAAAGTATACAATCTATGAAATCATCAAAGTGTTCTTATAATGTTATAAGAAGATTTTGTCCTGATTGTTCCAAAATTTCTTTTTACGTTAATCTGAAGTTGTTCACAAGAGTTTCTTACTTGAAGTGGGTTTGAACCTTTAATTTGACACTCCTGGTATTCACCCTCGTCTCTGTTTAGTATTATATTCCGCATATGGCGGTTAATAGTTGCTATTATGAAAATCTACTGAGATTTAAGTGTAAAATTTACACGAATGTTTGTTATACTCGAACACGTAAAAACAGCAAACGGTTCGGATATTTCATTTGAATATGATATTAAATTAATCCATTGTTTAATAGACAAAAGAGACAATGCGTAGAGCAGAGAGTAATTAATATAGATAAATTATTTGACTTATTTGTAAAAGCGCGTGTTACAACTTTTAATTTACAACAGAATATACAAGATGGAAAGCGTTTTGTCTAAAATCATTTTCTCTGTAAAACGCTGTTTTGAATATTATCTTGTTTGATTCTATG
>LQNK01000884.1:184488-229466 GCA_001586405.1 Phoebis sennae
TTTTAACCATGGTTTTGGTATCTATAGAACATACATATTGCATACCAATTACTCTTTTTGAAAAATATTCAATGTACAGAAATGGTTCGGTTACTCTTTTATTATATGTATAGATATACAATACATTTTTTTTTCAATAAATTCAAATCAAATAAAACCAATTTATTTGCCGAAATGTGGTTGTACAAGATGTTTAATAATTTTACGATGCCACACAATCGCCAATTTTTGGCATGCAAATTACAAAAAAATGATAGAAAATTTTGTTATCTTTTTAAGCAGAAGAATTCTGAAACTTGGGACATCTTCATTTGTAAGTTACTTACCTGATTAAAACGTCATCTCACAGTAATAACGTCATTCACATAATAACAAATCTTATAATCCTACGAAGGTTATATTTCAGTCATACCGAAAACAATAAAAACTTTAATATCGATCATAAAAACGCTTCTTCTCTCATAAGTTACTCGGAGGACTTTATGTTCCTGTGGGATGTTATTCTTGTATGAAAGAAATTGGACGGGAGCAGTGATAAATAAATGATTTTTAGGGATTGAAGCATGGAGAATGACTCCGAAGGGATACGTCGTTCTACGGCATTTGAATCGTAAGGAAGAAAAATTACTTGATCTCTCTTTAGCTTTATTAAAATTTCTGTAAGACTTGAATAAAAATAATAATGAGAATAGAAGTTTTAATTTATTAAAGTTTAATAACGATTTTATAAATTCAAAGTACCGATTTCGTTGAATATTTTATTAAAATTTACTAATTTTATACTATAGGGTAATTAAAAAATCATATGTTTATTTAATTTTGGAGGAACGGTTTCTCAGTAATACCGCTAAAACAATTTTAATACACATTTTAAAAGTAACTTAAAACTTATTTAAACATTAATAATTCCAATTAAAGAAGTTTACTTTACCGATAATATTTAAAACTTCCTTTCACATTTGACATCAATCTTTGCACGATACATAATATATTAAAATTATTCAAGTCATAATTCTCAAAGCTTACCCAAGAAAACAACAAATATGTGCTCAATAAATATTATTGTTCAGAGTTAAGTAAAAAGTTGTTTAATTATCTTTCCATACTGAAGGCGCGTAACAGAGTCCTTATGAAATAAGTTTCGAAAGGGATTATGCTAAAGTGCTTTAGACGGCTGGAAATTCGTCCCAAGTTACAAGTAGGTACAAACAAACACTTCGTTTAAGAAATAATTTATTTTTAGCACTGTACTTTGTGTGGCTTTACGAAAGTTTCACGTGGAATTCGTATAAATTGAATGAAATACGAAAATAAAGTAAAAGTACAACTGTGAAAATTATGATATTGGTATTTTGTACGTAACTATACTTGGAGGGATAAAATAGTGTTTTGACACGTTTATATATATATATACCATTTTAAGTTCTGCTTTACTTCATAATACTTTTAATACATACGTTATGAACTCGTAAAACCTCATCAAATTGTTTATGTATTATAACATTGTCGTGTACACACAATAAACCCACAAAACATATTTTGTTTTCCCAACATTTCTATTTTAGGGCGGAAATTCGTTGCGCTAATAAAAAATTCACTTTCAACAAGTAACCCATTGCGTATCTATACGCATACAGCTAGCTCGCCGGTTCCGCGCCTGGAGGCTGAGACTCTTTCGCTGTACGTCAGTTTTGCTCGGAATTTTGCGGCAGGCGCTACTGTTTGCTGCGTTCACAAACGCTAATGAAATGCGGCTTTATCACAGAGCATTAATTAAAATACATTTTAAAGTTCGTGTTATAATAGAAAATAAATAGAAATATACGAAAGGATGCGGTGTGTACATATTCTGAACACTTTCCTGCGTACAAAATTTTGAAAATTGTGTCCTTCATTGGGGTCGTTTTCCTGTTTACAAACGTGGGCATCAAAGTAAGTATTTTGTGTGGAACAAATATATAGTTCTTAGTAATTTATAGTCAATTGCACTGACGATTTCTTTTCTTGTTCTCAATTGACTGGGTTTCTTTGTTTTGGTTCATTGAATTTGAACCTCCATCTATGACATGGTATGCGTGGATCGTAATATAAATATCCCATGGGTAAAACAGGTTATGAAAAGTATTTGTACCGAATTTTTCCCATAATGATTCAGCTTTCTTTACGTGATAGAGGAATAAATATACAAACACAAAAACGTTTTTACTTATAATATTAATAAGATGCTTGTAGATATATTATGTAGTTATACTTTTATTATATTTTATAAGCAATAAGAATATTCTTCGACTAGTCGTGAATAAAGATTAGACACGGAATGTCGAACGTCTGAGCGTCTGCAATATTAAGTTGAATGTGACATGTGAAATGTTAAATATTTAAAGAGCTTTGTGAGGGTAGGGGATTAGGGAGAATTATGCAGTGTTTCTCATAGGATGTAACATGTGTTCTTAAAATAATGGCGTTTACGTGATAAGGATTTAATTAAAAAAAAACAATGAAATAAAGATTGATGTTTTTGTTTTCGGGGTTTATTATTGTTTGAAATTGATATTCAGATCAGACAGAAAAATCATTGAAATGATTTGATAATAACCTTTTCTTTAATGTTAAGGAGTAACATAGATATTCATTATGAAGAAATTGTTAATTACTCTTGGGAGCGCGGGCAAAGCGCTGAGTGTAGCTAATAATAAATACAACAAATATTCCTTATGAAATTAATATATTTTATTTCAGTACGAAAGACTGCTTGTTATTAAATTTCATATATTTTGATTCAATCGTACTCGAATCACCCGATTTGGATGAAAATATAAACAAACCACTAAAAACTATATTTACACAAATATTCATATAGCATTTTTTCTTGGAATGGTAAATAGTTATAAATTATGGTCATTTGTTGTCGAAATCCGCAAGTGTACATTCCCTTTATAGGGTAAAAACGTCAGGATGAATAATACTGAATCCACAACTTTGTGGTATAATTCATAATCATAACTCATTGACCGCCTCGAAGGTTAACGGGTTAACGCTAAAGGCAGAGGAGACTTGGGTTCGTTGTCCTGAGATTACCTTAAAAAGCCAACGTATGCGGTTTGGAGTGGGAGATACTAACTTATTAGGGTTTAAGCTGGGTAACAATTTTATAATATGTGCCAATTACTGAAGAATACTTATGATGCATACAAAGCTTGTCGTTTGTGCACGATACATGAAAAGAACATTAAATAAACATTATTATAATGCATAAAACTTAAAAAAAACGACTTTAAAATGGGTGGCATGGTATATGTTCATATCTTGACATTTAAAAAAGTAATAATGTTATGGAAGGTACCCCTAAACAAAGGGCTACCACTACCGACACTAAATTAGAATTATCCAACGGTTCAATGTTCATAAAATCGAAGAAACCGCGGAGTATTCGATATACATACGTTAAATTGACCTTTAGCACTCAACCCCATCATATTACTAGGTAAAGTCCTCGATATAGTTTCAAATATTAGAAATTATTGTTGCCAAACTAATATAGATAAACTAAGATAGAATTGTTTTCTTTAATGTTAGGGTTATGTACCCTTAAACGAGGGGCTACCATCCTAAAAGAAAGTAAAATGGGACCACCACGCAAAAATTCACTATCCCATGGTTCAACATTTATGGAAATCGGTGTAGAAACCATGGAGTAATCGATGTACACACATTAAAAATACACCCCGAATTGATAACCTCTTCGTTTTTGTTAGAAAGTCTGTGAAAAATTGATTAAAGTAGCATACGCTAAAAAACGTAACCGATCAGTCTATCGTAGCTACATATCTACGAGCTACGCGCTACGGTGTGTAACCGGCGAGACTTTAATGCTATCTGATCAAGTGTGAAGTTTGCCCGGGAAAATGAATATCGCCTTTTTGCGTTAAACTTAAATATATTCATGATCTTAGCAATATTATAATCTAGACAACATTGAGGTTTATGGAAAAAATATTTTAAAAAGAAGATATTAAAATTGAAATGCATTTCAAAATTGTATTTTCGGATTTTAATCTGGCGTTTTGAGTTTTGTCTTTTCGAACGTCAAATACACAATTAATAAAAAATCTAATAGGTATATTGTGATTCTTCACAACTGGTCAATAGATCTAGTTAGTAGATAACAAATCACAGCTAGTCACAATGACTATTAGCAAAGTGAGGGAAGCTGGGTCGTGACGTCAATAAGACGTTCGAGCATCGAAACGCGACTATCACTAATGAATGCAAATACTGAACGTAGCTATATATAATGGGATTTTGTCAATTAACAAGATACATTTACTATTAAATATGGCATGAAATATTACTAACAAGAATCCATTATATAAAGAGATGCTATTTTGAAAGAAGTTGTATGACTTGTTAGTCATACTTCTGTAAGAGCTAGTATTCGATATGGTTATATAATAAAATACTAGCTCTTCCGCGCGGCTTCGAACCCGTAGTATAATGTTATATAGCCTATGTTCATAAGGGTTAATATAGGATTCCAATGGTTAAAGAATTTTTCAAATCTGTCTAGTAGTTTCGGAGACTATTCCATTAAAACAAACAATCAAATCTGTTTTCTTTATATTAGTGTAGATAAGGAACTACATATAAATTCCTGCCCTAGGCACGATTTTATCATGTTTAAGCGATCTCTTTCAAACTACTTTCAGTTAAGAAACCTGCAAGGAAACTAATGAGATATGTTTAACTAGCTTCGAGGTATGAATACGTATCGGTACAAAGCGATCTTGTAACATAAACTTGGGGACATTTATAGACTATAGCTACGTAATAAATAAGATACGGTACATGGATACAGGTTCAGGTTTTATCGCTATTGTGCAATGCTTGAGAATAGGTAAGAATGAGAATGAATATAAAAATAAAACCAGCCAGGTTGCACATCGGATTCAGGCACGAAAGGTTATATATTACCCATTTAATAGGCATTGGAGCTCCTTTAAATATTTACCTTATTTTGTTTTTAGTATTTGTTATTACAGCGGCAGCAGAAAAACGTCATCTGTGAACGTTTTAGTTGTCTACCTATCTGGTCCATGAAATACACCTACATACAGCCTTATAACAGATGGAGAGCGAGGTCTTTGTATTTCGGTCCTATTTTACGAAGAACGAAACCCTAAAAAGAGTTAAAACAATGAAGTATTTGTAATTTTCGTTAAGGAAAGTAAATTTCGAAATAAAAATACACAATGCCTGTTTCCTATTTCACAACACAATGAAAAGGGATAAGTGTGGTAATTGTTTCTTGAATGTTTTTCTTTCGAAATCTCATCCATCCGTTCGCTCTTAAGAGGGCGCAATCCGAAATTACATCTTTTTTATTTCATGAACTAGACTGAAATGTACGTACACTACAATGACTGTTTACTTGAGACAACTGTCTACTGTTACAACTTGTAACGAATAACTTTGATATATTATATTTTCATTCATGATTTTGTTGGCAACTTTTTCGTGCAATAATTTTTAATTATTAAATAATTTTATTAAATAAACTACTTTACGAAACTAACTAGAAAATATCAGCGTATTATACAATACCTATATTTTCATATAATAAATATTGTAGTTTTTCTATGTAAAGATTGGTTTAAAAAAATGTTAAAGTCAGCTAATTTTACATTATTTTCAAATTATTGTTTTTTTAATATTCACTTGTATATTTTTTATAATTAAATGTACCACACTTAAGTACTATATATTCCGTTGGACAAATGCATAAAATAATAGATTTTGTGTGTGTAATGGTTAAATTAGCCACGAAAGATTGTGCTGACGTAAGTTTTCTTGAAATACTAGGCTGAGATTGCCTTTGCGTTGAAAAGCTGTCAATATAAAATGTAATTTAACGTTACGTTACTTTACTTTAGGAAAGGTTGATCTTTATCTCCTGTCGCTAATGCGGCGAAAAACTGGTGTCTTCACATTGCTATATTATGTCAAGCAGTGGTCACGGTTTCCCGTCGTGGTCTCCTGTAGTAGTCGTGACGCGAATTCCCACTTTTACAAACCTTTTGTTAGAAATCGAACGTCAATGATAAGGTATTTGCTTGGAGCTCGAAACGTCTCTGTCTGAAATCCATATTTAATGTAGGTATTGATCTTTAGAACAGGGATGACACATTAAATGCTATTTACGGGTCAATGGATTATCTATTAATATAATTAGGTCGAGGTTTAAAGAACGTAATTCCGAAAATAGATAGGTCCCATGAATTGGGCCAACCTACACCAGGAAATAATTGTTCGTTTTTACAAATAACTTATGAAATTAATTAACAAAAAAGTTTGGTAAATGAAAATTCAAAATAAAGTAAGGTAAGCACAACTTAATTGTTTCTTAAGTGTTTTTATTTTGAAGCCTCTGTCACTCTTAAGCTAAGCGTTCACATATCGATAATGTACGCATCGGATTCTTTATTTGTATACAAAATGCGATGTATCCCGTACGATGGACGCGCTTATGTGACTTTCTATACAAAAAATATGAAATCCGATGCGTCCAATGCCGGCTTGTGGACTCCTAGCTTTACGAACCTTTTGGTATGAATTAAATGTCAAATGATAAGGTTGCTTGGAGCTAGCCCGGCTATCTGTCACGAGCATTTATCTCAGAAACGGTTTGAAATTCATATTTAGTGTATTGAGCTTAGTATTGAATAGGGTTGGCAAATTATTAAATATTTTTAGAAATACCAAATTGTCTATTGTTATTAATATACATAATAGGCTGAAAAATATTTAATCTCCAATAGAGATTCACGTTTGGGAGTTCTTGTTTTTTTATTATTTATTTTCCTTTTTTCCCTTTTTTTTTAATCCGTTCCTTTCCTTCCTATACAGGGGTTTGCAAAGTTTTTGAAACATTTCTGGCATAAAACCCTATTGGGCATCAACAATCCCTTCAAATCAGATAACTTCATCTTTAACCAATGGGTGTTCTACTGCAAATAAAAAAGCTATGTCCTTAATAGTTTTAAAACATTCATCGCTAACTTTCAAACTAACCGGCCAGTATTAAAAAAAAAAAAACTGTCCGACGACTTTGGTTGAAACGCGGACACTTTTATAACAACTTGGTGTTCAGTTCGCAAAGTCATTACCGCCTTCGACGAAACTATTTTAGAAAAGACCTGCTTCGCTTGCTCTGTAAGGAAGCATTCATCGAAAGCTTCCTTATAGAGCAAGAGGAATGAAATAATATTAGGTGAATTTATTCCAATTCCTGAAATTGTTTCGATTTTAATGCGATTTGTAGGTTTATTTCTATTTAACAAAACTGATTTTTTTAGATATAATTAGTAGACAGTTTGAAAAATATACAGTAGTCGTGCCCGCGGTTTCAGATGCGTACCTTCTAATCCCATTGCAACTCTGGCATTAAAAGTAGCCTATAGGTTATTCTGAACCCTTACCCATTCCGTTATTAGCACAAATAAACAAACAAACCCTTTAGGTTTTTAATTTTTATTATAAGTAAAGATGTTTTCTTTTGTCAAAAACCAAAAACAGTATTTATTGTAGACAGCCCTAGGAATTCAAGTCCGAATTCAATTCAAGTATAAATTTGGATACAGGGCATTTTGCCAGTTCAGCTTTCACAATGTCTCCAGAAAATGGCGTTAATTTAGTATTCTAGTAATTTCTTAATTTTTTGTACTTCAGTTACTTTTACACTAATTGGACTACAGCGGTGTGAATAGGGAAAAATAATCTTCCTTGCACATAATTCGTTTATAACCATGAAAAAAATTTAGAGTAAAGGAATAGTGCACCTGTGTTTGCGAACATAATTCTCTTATATCCCGCTTACTTGGCTAGTCTCTGTTGAGATTTCGTATCCTTAATTAATTATTTATTTCTGTTGATATTATTATATTCTACTAGCTGTACCCCGCGGTTTCACCCGCGTAACTTCTGATTAAATGACAACTCCGGGATTAAAAGTAGCCTATATGTTATTCTGAACCCTTATCGATATGTGTACCAAGTTTCATCATAATCGGTTCAGTAGTTTTTGCGTGAAAGAGTAACAAACATCCATACATCCATACTTACAAACTTTCGCCTTTATAATAGTAGTAGAATTAAAATATTGGTAAAAGGTTATTGATTTGTATGGAATATGCATTGATTTTGTTCAGGGTGAGTTGATATCTTACTGTGAGGTATAATCACTATAATGCTTACTTCATCATCTTTAATAATATTATAAATACGAAAGTAACTCTGTCCGTTTGTGCATCTGTCTCTTCTTATCGCCTGAGCTACTAAACCGAATTATCCCGGAAATCCCACTGGAACGGGATAAACACGCCGTTGAATCCCCGGGGAGCACAGCTTCTCGTAAATTACAATAAACTAACGCGCTGTAGTAAATGTTACGCCCAGCTAATCTCACATAGCATTATATAATATAGCCTTTGGGCGTACTCGATTAATAGTCTACCCAACACAAAAATATTATTTAAGTTCAATAAAATATTATTTAAATCGAAAGGACCAGTAGTTCCTGAGATAAACGTATACAGACAAATAAACTCGTCAGATTAATATTAGAATAGAAAAAAAATTCAACATACACAACCAAATGTGTGTGTTGCCAGCGATGACATACGGAACGGAAACGTGGTCTCTTACCATGGGCCTTGTGCACAGACTCCGCGTCGCTCAACGAGCTATGGAGAGGGCTAAGCTCGGAGTTTCTCTGCGTGATCGAATCAGAAATGAGGAGATTCGTAGAAGAACCAAAGTCACCGACATAGCCCAACGGATTAGCAAGTTGAAGTGGCAATGGGCTGGGCACATAGCCCGCAGAACCGATGGCCGTTGGGGCAGAAAGGTTCTCGAATGGAGACCACGTTCCGGACGACGAAGCGTAGGTAGGCCCCCCACAAGGTGGACAGACGACCTGATCAAAGTGGCAGGGAGCCGCTGGATGCAGGCCGCCGGTGACAGGTCGTATTGGAAATCTTTGGGGGAGGCCTATGTCCAGCAGTGGACGACCTAGGCTGAAACGATACACAACCAAAATCATTAGATATCAGCATTAGAAATATACAATACACAAGTCACAATACAGAAGGCGTAATATTTATTTATTTAATCTTCATTGTACAGAGTTTCTAAAAAAGTGTACAAATAACATTATAAAAAAAAGATGTACAAATGGCGGCCATATATCTATAAGCCATCTCTTACAGGCACATATTTTTATTATAGATTTAAAATGTTCTAAGTTTCACGAACAATATCCAAATACATTGAATCATAATTCCTATTACATTCTCATATAAAAGTTTCTCTAGCTCCTGTAGTATAAATATTCATAACAGTAGTAACAACTCACCTGGTCTCATCTCAGAGACGATTCACCTTACAAAATTTATAATTCATATGGATGTTTCGTTTTCATATATACTATGCCCCGCGGTTTACCTCCGTAGAAGCGTATATGTATTTAGAATTTTATTTTATTTTGTTATATTATTATTCTTTAATATTTTTTTATTTGTTCCAAAAAATACATTTAATACATGTAAAATAAAGCATTGAACCCCACACTAGGATATCCTGTGTTGTGTCAACCTCGTTTATCGTTACATACAAAAATAAATTAAAAATTTGAACATTATAATAATCCAACCTTTAATTTCGATAATTACGTAACACATACAAGCATTCAGTATTGAAATTATTTTTTAAATCATCACGATATTTTCAATGATGAACACGTGTTATTTAACAAGTGACGGATTTTTTGTTAAGTTAAAAGTTAACTTAGGATTTAATAAATCTATTTATAAATGAGGCTATTGCAAGATTTCAAAATTAAATTCCATTACATTCCTTGTATGTATAATAATCAATGTTCACACCTCTGTAACAACACAACAGTCAACGTAACAACACCTTGTCCTATTTCAGTGAAAAGTTCAGTAATGTACCCCGATTCAAGTTATAACATTAACTGTGCTCCACAGTTTCACTTACGTAGAAGCGTATTCATTATGAACCTTTTTTAAAATGTACACTAAAGTTTCGATGATTTGCGTATTTAAACTACTTCGCCATTAAATATTTATGTTGTCTTTCCTACCACGGGTTGCCTGGAAGAGATCGCTTCATAGCGAAAAGGTCGCCTTTTTATGCATTGTTCTATGTGTAAGATTTTATTTTTAATATTTTTGTGTGCATATAATAAAAAGTCATTCATTCATTAAACATACATTTTTGGCAAAAGGAATGAGGTAAAATAACATATAAAAATCTTGATTTCAGTTGTTAAAATGTCTGTATTGTAATTAACACTACTTCTGCGTATAATCTCAAACAGTATTCATATAGTAGTAACATCACAGCTTGTCCTATGTAAGTAAAATGTATAGTAATGCACCACGATTCACGTTATAACATTTAGTATTCTTCTTCTTTTAACTAATGGCAGTCCTGTCGCTGACGGATTTTGCCAATGTCAAGTTCTGATAGAATATCGGTTAGTAACTTATGTTTCTTGGACTGTGACACTGTGGTTAGGAAACATTTAGTATTCAACGTTATTCACACGACTTCATTTGCCATATTTGTACTAACTGTGCCCCACGGTTTTGTGAAAAGCATATTTTTCGTGAACCTGTTCTTGTTAAACGCTATAGTTTCGATGATAAGAGCGATTACCTGATTTAAAAAACGTTTTATAATGTCTGTATTATATATTATTTATTACTCTTTTTTCTAACATATCTTCTATTTTATAACATATACGAGAAATAAATAAAACATTAAAAAGACACGGTATAAGCGGCGTCCTAATCACTGTGATTTTTAAGCAGTGATTTTTTCCAGTCAATCACGGGGCATAGTGAGGAGCAAAGACTATGAAAGAGTAATTATGCTATATACAAATAAAAATTATATATTTCAATACATATAATAATAAATAATTTACATTCCTTCTGCGTAATCTAAATCAATGTTCACATTTGTAGTAACAGCACACCTTGTCCCATTTCAACGCAATGTACGGTACCTAATGCAGAAATTCAGGTTACAATATTCTGTAGTCGACGTTACGGTTGTTTCGTGTTTTCAATATATTGTGCATTTTGTTGCATATAATGTGTGCATAGTAATTCGCTGATTATTATTTTCACTTTGAGAGCATTGTAAATAAAGCCATTGATAGAGTATAACATTTTGATTGTTGCTTTCCATTATATTAATTAACTTTTGGTTTAAAGTTTAAAGGCTTTATTTATGTGATGGGAAGTATAAAAATTAGCTGTTTCGATGCCCTACAGCTTGTCTCATAAGTTTCTAGTACGATGTCCACGGCTATTAAAATACCAAGGGAAAGAAAAACAAACAGTTGTTTAGTAAATGTTTTATCTCCTATGCTATCGGTATTGAAAATAAAAGTAAATATTATAGGGAATAATATTTTTTTAAACAATTCCAACTTTTTGAAATAGAGGGCAGAGTGTAGAATTTATGCCTCTCTTAAGATTTTTTTCAGGACATGTATATTTTTGTAAAGTTGTTATTATCATATGAACAAATGAGGAATGGGGTTTATTCTTGACGTTATGTGGTAAGACTTCCGATCAGATTGATGGGTTGCAGATCACGTCCGCGTCTATTTGAAGTCTCTTGGATGTAGGGCCATGCATATCGAAGAGATTTAAGCCTTTTGAAGTCGGTGATCGTTATAACTGTATAACTAATAATGACAAACATTGAACACGTAAAAATCATTTACATGTAAAAATAAAGAAAATAAATACTTTCATATAGGTATTGCACGTCTCTCTTCCATGTGTAGTTCTATGAAAATTGAAGCGATTAAAGGCTTTTGAAGTTGTTGATGGCTATTTATAATTCATTACTTATTACAGACTTCAGAGTCAAGATGGCCGGGCAATTGTATGTTTGTGTGCAAAAATGGTAAACTTTGTCTGACCATAACTTTAATATTTTATATCCGATCTTGAGTTCTATAACAATTACTGCAACTAACTCATTTTTTTACATATTTTCAGTTTGCCTGAATGACTCTGCACTCATAAACAATAATCCCTATATCAACTAAATTCACACATCAAGTGACAAAATCTTTTGGACCCTGATAAATAATTCACAAACAATATGAATGTAAATTGTAGACGCAATGCGTACGTGACAGAGAAACCTGTAAATCACAATTACTTACTACTTTGTGTCAGAAACTTTTTTGTTTACAAATATATTTGTATCTTGAAAATCTTTCTTCGATTTTTGTTGTATATTTTTTAACCAACTGTAAATTAAGGAGGAGATTCTTAATTCGATCATATTTTCTTTATATATGTTACTGCATATCTCCGGCATCTATGGACCGATTTTGAAAATTCTTGTTTTATTGAAAAGAGTATCAGTGTTGACACCTCTACACACTACAGAAATTTGTAGTCTACGCGAGCAAAGTTGCGGGTGGAAAGCTAGTATAAATACATTTACGTTACTATCTTTTATAATCGTGTGAAATCCAAGAGAATAAAAGCCGTTAATATAAAGAGGGCTTAATAACCATAATCAAAATGTACAGTCAACGCAGTAAAAAACCTAAAAATAGCCACAATGCACTTTATATTTAATATATACACGCATTGTAGACATTTCTAGAAACGCAGAAGGTTTTTTGTGCAAATTCGTCAAAGCAAGACAAGTATTTGCTCTAACAAAGACAATGGGTGTATTCCCAAAAATAACTCCGTCTAGCTGAAAAAATGACGTCACGACTCGAGAATACTATGCGAAGATATTAGGTTGATTTTATTTAAATTCGAGGAACATTGATTGACATGAATATTTGAATAATTTCCTTGATTGGACCTCATGAAGATTTCAATAATTCAATATTAGCTATCTTGTAATTTTTATTCCATTTTGGGTCAATGAACAAAGAAATTTACTTAAAACGTCTAAATTCGTGGTCCTTTACCTGCGTATAAGGTTTTACTACACATTATTTTGTAAATATATCCTCTTTGTTCAATGATCAATCACAATTTGACGTGATGGAGGCATTTTAGCAAACATATCTTATATAGATAATGCGCATTTTGCTCTAGAGAATAAAGAATTAGAAATGCAGGATCTTACTACTTCTACTAATATTATAAAAGTTTGAGTATTAGTGTAACAACCACGACACAACTACTTAATGGATTTTGATGAAATTTTGTGCAGGTAAAGGCTATTACCAGGATACCTTAATTTAATGCAAGTGAAGCCGGGTGGAAGCTTGTGCTCAATAAAAGACAAACAATAAAACAATAATGATAATGTAGTTTTAAATTGAATTCGGGGCGTTTGAGTTTGATAAAAAAACTTTTCTTTATGTGGTTAGCGACGGACCTTTTTCAAAAGTGGTCACACCGTGAAGGCATTTGACAGGGCTCTATGATTGCTATTTTATTGATTTATAAACTGCTCTGAGTTTTATCGTACCGTTCGAGAGCGGTCTTTTTATATACATCTCACGTGAAGAAACTGTTTTATTTTGTGAAATGCTTCCCTTAACTAAAATTTCTAAAACTCGCGACGTGTGGACAAATGTTTTATTTATTCTTTACTTTTTTTAATTGAGTTTATCATTAAGGGACTAATTTTAATGCACGCCTTGCACGCCTTTACCGGCAGATCATGTATGTTCATTATAATATTGTGTAACACCTTTGTACTCATGATCAAGCAAATAAAATAAATAAATAAATGTAAGTGAGATTTTTTTAACATAAAAGTCTCATTACCAGCCATGATTTCTATTTAGAGAAAAAAACATTTTTACTTTTCAAATTCTACTATGAAAAAATGAGTTTTCTCTAAATAGAAATGATGTACAATTCCATCAAGAAGCAATAATACAAAGAATAACGTATACCAGCCTTGAGTCTCTAAGTTTGTGGTGTTGGAACACCCTCGTGTCTAAGAGATCACGTAAAACCGCCGGTCCTGCGCCTGATCTCCGGTCGTGTGGGCTGCCATCCCATCGGATTATGAAAGTAAAGGAATAGAGAGCGCACCTGTGTTTGCGCACATACTTGTGCACTATAATATCTCCGCAGCTGGCTAGTCGCTGTATAGGTTGGCCACGATGACTGTCGGGAGATATGAGAGAATATAGGTCGGGAGGCCATATTTACTCACACATACCTATGAAATGTATCAATAACAAAAAACCAGGTATTGCAATGAATTTATGCAACCATTGTGTATTTATTCCAAAGCGAGTTTTAATGCTAGTATTATAAAAATATATACAAACTAGCTGTTTCTCGGCTTCACTCCCGTAGCATAATGTTATATAGCCTATGTCACTCGTAGATAATGTAGCTTACGAATGGTGAAGGAATTTTTAAAATCGGTCCAGTAATTTTAGAGCCTATTCATTACAAAGTTTTCCTCTTTATAATATTAGTGTAGATAATTTAATAACGTAATAAACAGTAAATCTCTATTCACGTACGAATGTACTGCGAGTGGACAATATATGGCTCGAAGCTAATTGCATATCTGTGGGTGACATGAGTTATCGCTATGATTCAAGAAAGGTTCTTTTATGTATCTTGCTCTTAGTTCTGATGTTACTTTTCACGTTTTATTAGTGTTTTCCTAGTTTTTTATTTTATTGGAGAAAGCAATAGCTCATAAATTTTATACTAAACAAAAAAGTAGACAAAATGACTTACTGCCAATTAAATTTCTACAAATATAATTCTCAAACGCTTAAATGCTTTATACAGTGTGTAGCATAAACAGTGGATAATAAGGTACCTGCAGATAGAGGATGTTATGATGGTTCATTAAAATATATTTCACTTTAAATAAAAGTCCCGTCCTGTAGATGTTGAAGAAAGGAAAGAAAATACATAATGAACAACAATTAATGTTTTGCTTATTTAACCTAAATCATCAAAACATTAATTGTTGTACACCATCCATTAAACCATGTTTTACTAAGAGATTTTCGTATCGTACGAGGAATAGTATTGAAGAATCCTAAAAGATAACCTAGAGACAGTTACACATAAATTAAATTTAAAACCGCTCGTTTTTACGCGTGCTACTTGCATAAAATTAAATAGCAGTAATTTCATGCAATATTAATAGAGCCTAGCAATCAAGATGACTTTGGCCATTTAATTAATTATTACTACGAACTTGGTACGTATTCTCCTGTGCCTTGTACAACACGTAGAGCTGTCAGTCCCACTTCTGATCTCACCAGGCTAGTTAGACTTGCATCCCACGGGACATTACAGGCGATGCAATTCAGAGTTCAAATACAAATACAGGACAAAAATAGAAGTTGGGTATATATTCAAGAAGCCAATTAATTATTCTCACGTATAGTATTTTTAAAGAAGAAAGGGATAAACTAGCAAGCGATCCACCTCGTAAAAGAGAATTGGCTGTTAGATACAAAATGAGAAATTGCAAAGAAGAAAAGCATCAAACGCATGCAACGTTGGCTTTTAAAGAAAATAAATCTATACTAATATTATAAAGCTGAAGAGTTTGTTTGTTTGAACGCGCTAATCTCAGGAACTACTGGTCCGATTCGAAAATTTTTTTTAGTGTTAGATAGCCCATTTATCGAGGAAGGTAATAGGCTATATATCATCCCGATATTCCCACGGGAGCAAAGCCTTGGGGCGCAGCTAGTATTTAACATAGTGTACCAATAAATGTCTTAATGTTAATGAAATAATGATGAACTCAAATTCCGTTCACGATGATAAATTAATTTAATACAGCCATTACTTACAGCTGACACACGATATACCCACGCATTAGTTTTGTAATTAATCCGTGAACATGAGTTAATATTGTTGCATGTACTGTACAGGAGTGTTAACGTTTTAACTATCTATATTCGCAGTAATTGACCGATCGAAGTGTGGTCTCAAAGTTGAGTCAGCCCCGGATCTTCATTTTTTTTCGACGGGTCGAAACCTAAAAATGCCGCCCCCCCCTGCCAATGATTATAGATCTTCATTACGTCAGTGAAAAACAAACAAAACAAGATCTTATTGTTCATTCCTCTATGACGAATCACTAATTTGCCGCCTATTAAGTTGGATTTTGACACCCTTTGGCTTTGCGCCCGGGGTACGACTCGCGCCCCCTTACATCCTGGCCTGAGTCGAGTTGGCCTCATGATTGTATGTTTTAACGTAAATTATATGTTTGCCCAGTGTTATCTTGAGAATCATTCCGATCTTGATGAAATCTCTCGATGGTTGAGACAAATACAATCCATAAGTTCGAATATGAACGGAATAATTGGGGATTTACGAAGAAAGCGGAGTCAAATTATGGAGTTTAACATGAGTTGATCTTGAGAGAGAGATTTTGGTATTCAATGAAATATTGGAAAGATTTGTATTTTCCTACCGGTATTTCTTTACCGTTGGAATACTGCATATTGTTATGCAAGAAAAGCCGCAGAACACTGATAGTCTGCACTAGTATTATAAAGAAGAAAGATTTGATTTTTCGTTTATTTGCTTGTATAGACTCCGAAACTAAATGATTTAAAAAATTCTTTCACTATTGGAATCCTCAGTAACCCTTATAAATATAGGCTATATAACATTATGCTACGCGAGGCCGCGTAGAAAAGCTAGCAATTGATAAAATGAAACTCTTAAGTTTCGTGTTCGATGAATTTGAACTTTATAAATTCAGGAACGTGCTTATCCGAGATCGGATTTAAAAGCGACGTTAGGGAATTAAAGTTAAACTATCCGTTTAAATAAATGGTTTACTTAAATTCACTTTTGATTTTATTTAAGTAGTTTACAATCGCTTTTGTTTTTTTAACAAATTCGTAAATAATTGGCAGAGATTATGGCATCACAGGTTCGTAATACTTGGTCTGAAGGGTATCGGGGCGACTGTATCGTTGGTTCAGTGGTTAGCGCGTTAGGCGTTACAACCGAGTGGTCCTGGGTTGAATACTGGGTGAAAAAAATGTTTGGTCTAGCAGAGCATAGGAGGCTGCATATTGCTCATCTACTCTCTCATAAAATGTTGATGAGTGCAACAGGGCCCAAAAACGCAATTTTCGTCACAATCGGCCTAAAGACTTCAGCATTTTTTGACAAACCTAGAATTTAAGCCAGAAAATTCACTTGATAAATCACCCTGGATATTGAAATGCGAGATATTCTTCATATAAAAGTATATTATCTGATTCTCCGTTTAACGGAAGGGTTTGAAATGTTTACATTTTTATCACGCAATAGTTAACTTTCAGGTCAGTAGATATATATTTTTAGCGAGCATGGCGACGGTTTGTCGCCAATCATTTAGATCTTATCTAATCTTCCTTAAACCTCAGTTTTAGTGAGCTTGAGTTTTATATGGTTCCTGATTATGTAACACAAATTCAGACTCTGTAGATCAATAGAAGCTATCACATCAGCTAGGTATATCTAAATAAGAAATTTCATTAAAATAATTTCAGTGGGTGTGGCGTGATAGACGCAAACGTCTAAATACAAAAACATCGAAACTTATATTTATAATATTAGTAAAGAATCAGTTTTAATAAGAATATGAATTATTTATAGAAGAAATTTGGTAATTTTAATTTGATTAAATCATCATTTTTTTGGATAATCTATGTGTATGCGTATGGGGAAGTTGACTCATATCATTTTTTTCTTATAATTATAATAATATGTCTATCAGTCATCTAACTTCCATAGTACAAGCTTTCCTTTGCTTAGGAACCGATGGCGTAGTGTAAAATGTCCCTGAATATTTAAATACAGCATTATTCCAAATTTATATGTGTAATGTATAAATAAACATAAGACGAGTGTGTGCTTTAAATGTATTACAAAAATTCTAAAAATAAAAAACATTCTCAGGTATAAAACACATTTTAATATTATCTCAATTCACAAATGAAAATTTAGTTTGTACCCTAAATTATACCGTTTAAGAAATTTAAAAATATTTCACGTTTATAAAGTGCATCTTTAAACTGAAAACATGCAATATTCAACAGCTCTTGCTTATTTATAAAGACATATCCAATATCAGGGATGGCGAACCTTAATGCATTTCTGCTAACGAAATTTATAATGCGTTCAAAGTCGCGCCAGCAAATAATTTATTTATTTACTTTCAATTATATTATAAAATACACAATATAAACTACAATAAAATAAAACAAAAGAACACAGTATAATGGGCGATCTTATTACTAAACAGTGGTCTCTTCCAGGTAACCACTGGGCAAAAGGTAAAGAGCTAAGAGTATAAAGGTGGGGTGAAAGTTTAATAATATATACTAATACATATATAAATAAAAAAATATATACATTGCTGAATTATTTCGTCTTAGTTATTATAAATAACATCAATCAAAAAATCGTATAAATCGGAAGGTTTTTTTCTTTTTCCACAGCCCATGAACCTCTACAAGATGAAAGGCTTAGACCGAGGGGAGGGAAGGGATAAGGAAAGGATTAATGATGGGAAATTAGGGGAGAAGTAGAAGAGGATGGAAAAGGGGTGAGATGGGAATACTCAACAACAACAGATGTTGAGAATTCTCCCACAATTAAATTTTATATGTATATATAATTTTATATGTTATTCTAAATCCTTACTTATGTGAATAGCAAGTTTCATCACAATCGGTTCAGTAGTTTTTGCGTGAAAGAATAACAAACTCACATACATACATCTTCACAAAGTTTCTTTACGCATTTATAATATTGTATGAACATAATTTTTAACTTTACTTTTCTTTATTTTTTCTCAGAATAAACAAAAGTGTTCCATTGTGTCTATTTTTTTTGTATACACATACCAAAAATATTGATTATAATAAAACCCAATAAAAATGTGACAAACTGTATATTGGCAATCTCTCATATTACGAACCAAAACTTTTAAAATAAAAGTACATTTTAAACCCATACATGAAATGCAACCTAATCCGTAATTAGAAAAACTATTTCTAGCACGATTCGCTTTCAATACAGCCAACGAAATGTGGAACAAAGTTTGCAGTTTTTCAAAGAAACACATCCAGTTGTAAGAAGCAATTATCGTTAAGTTAACTGCTTTAAAGAAAATTTTACGGAAATGTATGAAACATTGCAATACAATATGAAACATAACAACGTAAAAATACGATTTTATATCGTCTTTCTAAGGCCCCTCTACACATCAGCAGATGAATATGTGTACGTCATCTGTCGATGGATGTGTGTGGCGGATGAATCGGCACACGTAAATGACCTACTACTGTCTACGGATAGACATTGAGCCCATCTTTACGTCCGCGGACGACATCTGTAGATGACGTGTATGCGTCTGGTGATATGTAGAGGGGGTATAAGATATTTGCCTTTACCATATCTATTACTAATTCTTCCGTAAATTCGATCTAGACACGTTTCACTAAATTGTTTTAGATTCTTACTAAAGCTGATCGATAATAATAAATATCGATAATAATAAATAGTAATAATAAATATCGATAATCCATACTGTGATCAATGTGGTATAAGAGAAGATATCTATCACATTTTAGTGGCGTGTGTCAGAACGGAGCGTGAGAGAATTTTTGCGATAAATATTCCGTTTCCTCTCTTGATGTTGGTGCCTACAGAGATTTTCTAGTGGCACCAACATCGGGAGAGGCACGATTAATATAAAATTGTTAAACTTAGTTTAAAGCCAAGAAATTAGAAAGAAGAACTTCATTTGTGTTTTCTATGAGGGTGACATAGACATATGTTTGACAAAATCCTCTTTAATATTAAAGAAAAAAAAATTTCCGCGCGGCTTTCTTCTCTTGCTGTCGTAGCATGTCATATAGTTTTTCTGGATGAATGAAAACTCTTTAATGTACACGCCAATATAAATACAAATCGAACCAGAATTTGCCGAGATTAGCGCGTACAAACTAATAAACAATCTTTAACTTTATATTATTTACGTTAAGTAGCAGTTAAGTGATATTCTATGCTATTTGATTAATGAATGTTAAGTCAAAATGTTTATTTTTCCTAATCGACCTCTTTCGCTTTTAGAATCCAGTAATTAACGGGAAATTCCACAAGTTGATGATATTTTAGTTAATTTGTTTTTTGTTTGTTTGTCTGAATTGAATAGGCTCCGAAACTATTAGACCATTTGAAAAATTCTTTTAGCATTGGAATACTACATTACCTTATCAACTTGTCACTATCATAATCTCAATATCCTCCTCCCATTTCGACCATTTTAAAATTGTCGAATCAAACTTGTGTAATATTGTGTGTACCTAAGGTGTACAAATTAGTTTATAAAGGTAAAATACACCTTTACGTCTATAACATACGTTCTAAAATGCACTGACAAGTAACCTTTGTAGGCTAAAGTTAATTATTTTCTCTGTAGTAAAGGTGTGACGTTTATGAAATACAAACGCAGGGATGATTATGTAAATAACTACGTGTAATTCTCTTAATAGAAGTACCTACTTCAAACTAAGTAGTATCATAGTGTGAAGGGCATAATATACACGGACAGTTTTGCCTTCAGTTCTAACTTTTTTTTTATGTTATAGCAGGCAAGTGAGGCATGCGGTTCACCTGATGTAAAGTGACTGACCGCCCATGAACATCTTCAACATCAAAGTGTCGCAGATGCCTTGCCGGCTTGAAGGAAGGTGAGGGGCTAGGAGAGGACTAATGATAGGATTTTGGGAGAGGAGCAGAACAGGATGGGAGGGGAACGGAACCAAATACGTATAATGTGTGTTCCCTAATATTTAAAACATAAAATAGGGTGTTCTGAGAAATGTACGCTAAGCCTGTAACAATAAATATCGAATGTACAATTTTGTTTTTATATAAAACATTTTGATGCATCCCTGTAGGACATGTCCCGAAGAACGAACGGAAAATGTCAACGTTTGTAGACCGAGATTCGGGACGCTATTTCTATGACAGTTCCGTGTTACGATTGTATGCATTATTTAGACTGAAGTATTAAGGGGAACCGAGAGTATTAAAACATTAGTTTGAAAATCGTCACAGTTCAATTACATTTTGTATCACCGCTTGAAGACAATGGGCGCCATGTTAATTGTATGAGAGTTGTTACGACTCAAAAGTCTTTAAACAAACGCGACGTTACGATATAGAAGTTCTGAATTCGAATTGTTTTTCGATAATCATCCTAAAATGATAAGTTATAAAAAATATTATGTTTATGTATTAATAGTTTTAATGAAAACCAATTTAGAAAATGTACAATTATAACGTAAAAAGATGCAGTTTTAAAGCGAACTATGAAGTGCGCGCTTAAAATTAATTTCAATTTATTTACAAGCTCGGCTCCGCGGTTTTACCGGCGTATATCTCCGTATCTTTGCTATTTACGGAGATATATACGAGATGCTTTGATAAAGGCTAAAATATAGTTTTAACCAAAAGAGAAGTATAGCTCAAAAGGTGGCCTATTATAAGACAGTTATTTCTTCCTCGCAATAATTGGGTATAATTTTTAAATTTTCCCAATTTTCTGAATTTTTGTTTCCGTATTAAAAAAAATTAATATAAAAAAAAAATTAATTCGGTAAAGTCGTTCAATAACTTGTATTGCATGAACAAAGGAAAAAGGTTAGAATATGAGAAAAAAAATTCCTTTGGAATAATGCGTTGTTTTAACATTTAATAATATCATTTACAGTGGATCATTTAAATTTAAATAACCGCTTTACGCTGTGTAACTCGCGCCATTAAATAAAATATCCACTATAAATGGCTTCCATTTTCTTTGGGTACGGTCAGCAGGTTAATTAGTTTTATGTTCGGAAAATTTTAATAAATTGATACTTTACCGAAACAATAATTTATGAATTGAATTGAAAATATTATTAATAATAATACTTCTATAAATGTTAAAGTATATCTAAATTATTTTGAATAGAGTAACTACTTGAGTTTCTGGCTGTAGTTCTTATAAGAAGATAATATGTATGTGACGCTTTAAAAGAGCTTTCAAAATAGCCAATTTGGGAAAATAAACGATTTGCTTTGAAGTTGAATGAAATTCTTATGGATAAAAATATGTCTTATACATACTCGTAATTTTACAAACTTATTTAAAACGTAAAAAAATTTGCTATAACTCTAATATTATACAGAGGAAACATTAATGTTTTTATAAATTTAATGTTTTCACCGAAAAAGTACTGGACAGATTTCAACAATTCTTTCACTGTTAGAAAGCTGCATCTTTACTGAGGGACTTATGTTACTACTAGCTGCGCCCCAGGGCTTCGCTCCCGTGGGAGTATCGGGATATATAGCCTTCCTCGATAAATGGGCTATCTAACACTAAAACAATCTTTCAAATCGGACCAGTAGTTCCTGAGATTAGCGCGTTCAAACAAACAAACTCTTCAGCTTTATAATATTAGTATAGATATACAACAATTTCTCGGAGCTTACACCAGTTTCCTGGGAAAACACCTGTGACACTTGCAAGTTTTTACAGCTTGCATTCACGACATCAGAAAGGCCCGATGAACTGCACACTCCTGTAACATTAGTTAAATAACATTATATTGGTTGAACTATACGTGAGACGTATTATTTAAATTATTATTTTCATTGTTTATTACACGGTTTAGGTAGACTGTTTTGAATTATATCTGTCAGTCTTTATTTTGTACTGTCAGTCTAATCTGAGCTAAAAACCATTGAAAACAAAATTGCTTAAATTGAATTCAATTAAATTCAATAGTTAATATCGGTCAAATGTATTTTATAAATGGCGAAACAAAAATCAAGTGTAAAATTACGTATGTAATTTATAATTTAGTATATTCTGCAAACTTCTATTATATTCCATTTATTTCACTGAAATTGAAATTTAATATCAACCACGCATATTCAATTATATCCCTTGCAAACCCATTTTGTTTCATATGAAACAATATTAAAACGAAACATACCTCTAGGCAGAATATAATTAGAGAAGGAATGGCTCTATTTTGCTTTACAAAATCATCTTTCACTTATTCTAATATTTGTCTGTGTAATCAAATTGAACATGATTTTCCGTTGATTCAATGAATTGTAATTTTGCAAACATGATGTAAATTATGTGTGAAATTATACAGATAAGTGAAGAAATTCTTTTCCTCATGTCTCGTTAACAAAGTTTCTTACCATTTTCCTTCTTTTGAGGCAAGGCATCGTTGACAGTTTGGTGTGGCGACAATTTATGAGTAGCGGCGATTGACACGCAAGTCTTTTGCTTGTTCTATGGTAAAGAAAAAAATCTTTTTAAGATAATGTATGTCTACTGATATTGTAAAGCGAAAAGATTGTTTTGTACATCGAAAAAGGAGGATTCTCGGTCGAGAATCCTGATGAAATGAAATGAATCTGACTGGTCAGTCAGAACCATAGTTTGGTCCCCAGGATAAGTTCTATTCATGCTAAGTGGAAGAAATATCGATATCGTGATTTATAAATTGTGACGTCACAGTTTGAAACCGAAACTATACATATACAATACATAATAGTTTGAAAATTTATTTCTATCCATGATATAATGATGGAGGTAATCTCACATTTGACATTACCCTAATATTCATACTTATCCTAAAATAATGATATTAGTAAAAAACCGTAGGACATAGCTAGTAAGCAAATAAAATGGGTAAAAGCAAATAAAACGAAGTAAATGCTTCAACGCAATTTGATATTGACTCCTCATTAGAACTGAAGTCGTATAAATGTTTTATAAACGGTTATTTGCTCCGTAGAATCTTAACTTTGCAATAAATTGTATGCAGTATAAAGTTTGACGTTTTATCCACTGCAAGATGGCGGCGAGTCGGAACGCGAGAAAATGAATGTTATGTACTTACAATAAACTTGGCTTATCAGAGGCGTCTTAAAGAGATAAGCTTTAATATAATAAGTACTAGTTTCCAACCGCGGCCTCGCTCGCTTTAAATGGGGTCTTTAGATTAATAAAGAGTATTTTATGGATGTTTAGATGCTTTGAAGTGTCAATCACACCGCAATGTAAGGATTTTGATCAAAATTCCGTATACAGATTATTAACTGTTTTAGATGATATGCTACTTTTAATGATCCGGAATTAACCCGAGCGAAGTCGCGAGCAGAAGCTAGTGTCTAAACATTCAATCCATTTGCTAGATCATGCGTTCAGCTTAGGAAGACTTTCTATATACTATCTATCCCTTATAACGTATACGTTGATTTTCATTTTGAATACCTTTTTAATTGTGTTACTTGTACTTCAAGTGCCTCTTCTATACATTGTTTTGTAGTCTCTTTTTTAAATTAACTCTTGTACGGATGGTTCACTTATTTACATATAAAAATAGTCATACAATACTAAATGAATACTATAGCTATTAATTTTCTTAAATATTTTCTATCCAGGCAGGAACCTTCATTTCAATATCATTATTTATAATTGTTTGTGTGCTAATGGGCATTGCAACATGTATTCTACCTTGAGTTTATGCATCATTATTCGTAATCTTCACCGCCCACTACAGTTGTCTACCATCCTCGTCTCAATTCTTTGCCGTGGTGTATTTTTGTAATTTTAGAGACAAAAATAAATTTCTCTTTTTGTGTCTACACGAGTGAAATATTTCAACATTTTAGCAAAGGTTTGGTAAATTCCAATAGAAGGTTCAACGATTTTCTCGCAAATATTTTTGCGAAATACTTTGTAAAATTGAAACTAAAGCTCGTTCGCTCTCCGCCTAACTTTGGGAATAGACTAACTATAATTTTTTTATGAAAACTTTAACGTATTTTTTGCGTTATTAATATTCGTGCAAGGGGAGTGATTTGGTTAATAACATTCTCCTTTTATGGGTATATTCTGAGGCCAAGGCACAATTTTAAAAACTAACTACGACGCAGATGCGCTCATGGTTGAGATGCTGGAACTATACGAAATAACTTGTAACGTATTCGATTGCAAATTAAATATTATTTTTAGCATATTAGAATGAGATGCTACAGTTTCAAAATCCATTTATTTAGAAAATAATACATTTTTACAAATACATACAATACCCAAATCATTCTACATTCAGTTTTTACATAAAAAATGTCATGTGAAGCTGCTTCAAAGAAATAAGAAACAATTGCAAAAGAGTTAAAGGAAACAACAGCCATCCTCATTTTTACACTAAACTCTTTACATTTTAACTTACAAAAAATATAATGTCCAGTTGCGTTTAAACATTTAAATATTTGCAAAGGAGCTGGAAGATATGATAAACTATAATAATACACATTACACCCATTACATTATAATTTACTAGGTGATCCGCGCAGCTTGTTACATATATAGCCAATAAAATATAACCTATGTTACTCGTATTGTAGCTTTTGAATGGTGATAGAACGTTTAAAATCGGTCTAGTAGTTTTTGAGTATATTCATTACAACCAAACAAACAAAGTTTTGCTCTTTATAATATTAGTATAAGCAAAAAATATAATATACTAAAATAAATAATTATAAAAATCATATACATTAATTTAATACGACAAGGGTCTGGTTAACTATTTCAGTAAGTTGTATTAGAATATTCTCGAGCTGCCTTGACTAGGAGATTTCGTGGAATGCATCTCACCCGCCTTCGCACCTTCTTGAGGATTTGCGTGACGCGAAGATATTAAACGTGACGCCACCTTCACGTATTTTGCATAAATTTCCATACCATTTTTCAAAAGTCCTATTTCTTCTAAACTTGTTTTTTTAATAATAATGTTTGGTTACGAAAACTTAAAAATAGATAGAGGATAACTTTATTTGTTTGTTTTGAATAGGCTCAAAAACTACTGGACCGATTTTAAAAATGTTTTCATCATTCGAAAGCTACATTATTCACGAGTAACATAGGCTATATATCATTATGTTACGGGAACGCAGCGGCGCGGAACAACTAGTGTAATATGTTACCAAATCACATACTATTTATTCGCTTTAATTTTAATTTCTTATCATAGAACTAGCTTCTCGCCCGCGGCTTCGCACGCGTGAGCTACTAATTTCTGTATTTTTAGAGGAGCACAACAAAAGTTTAAAAAAATTACGATATCAGGACCAGTGATATATGCGCATGTCTATAGTTTTTTAATAATTTTCTATGGAAATAGGTTTGACCAAAATCTCACAGAATGCGCGCCTCTTTAAAAATACAGAAAATAGAAGCCTACGCGAGCGAAGCCGCGGACAGAGAGTTAGTTATTTTTTGAAGGATTTGAGGATTCATTGAGTGTTTTAACGTCTTAATCTATACGTTAAGAGTATAAAAAGGCCTGCCATTGTCACGTGGTATGACATTTTCTCAACTTTAGAAGCGTATATCTCAAAAAATATTTATTTTAGCAGAAAACGCATTTAGAAACCTCGATATCATTTTTAAAGACCTTTCCAATGAAACCTCACTCAATGTTGTATTCGCGAATTTATTTTTTTACCCTCCGTTTACATGTATGGAGAGCCACCCCAAAAATATATTTTTTTAGAATAAAATGTAGCCTATAATTTGCACCTAATATTGGTCTATCAGCATGTGAAATTTTATCAAAATCTGCCTAGTGGTTACTACGTGATTGACGCACATACAAACAGATAAACAGACAAACAGACAAACAGAAAAAAAAATTCTAACCATGGTTTTGGTATCTATAGAACATACATGTTGCATACCAATTACTCTTTTTGAAAAATATTCAATGTACAGAAATGGTTCGGTTACTGTTTTATTATATGTATAGATTAAAACGAAGTAGTTTTAACATCTTTATAAAATAAACTATGTTATTAGATAAATGATTAAACTCTAGCGTGAAATTATGTTATGCCATCTAAAAAGTAATTTTTGTCGAATTTTAACTGCTAAGGAATTATAAGTTAAATAAAAAAGAAAATTATAAAACTATTTAAAAAATATGTATCAGAAGTAAGAAACGATTAACTTCAGTTTTAATAGCTTGAAGAATATAGTTTTTGCTTAAAAGAAAGCAATTTTAAAGAAGGCTGGTGTTCTGGAAGCTTAACAACGCTTTTAACGTAAACAATATCCGCATTATATTATGTACTAGCTTTCCGCCCGCGGCTTCACACGCGTGGGCTACTAATTTCTGTATTTTGTAGAGGCGCACAACAAAAGTCTAAAGTAATTACGGTCGCATGACCGCTGATATATGCATGTGTATAGTTTTTTATTTTTATAATTTTCTATAGAAATAGGTTTGACCAAAATCTGACGGTACGCACGCCTCTTCAAAATACAGAAAATTTTAGCCCGCGCGAAGGAAGCCGCGGGCGGAGAGTTAGTTATTTTTTGAAGAATTCATTAGGCGTTTTTATCGTTTTAACCTATAGATATTGACCTTTTTATACTATTAACGTATTCGTTAAAGTATAAAAAGGCATGTCCGCAACTCAACCAAAATCTCATATTGTCACGACATTTATTGACACATTTACGACTTTAGGGCCCGTATTAATAAACCGATCTCAGACTTGAGTATGCTCTTGAGATGACATTTGTGACGTTGCACTGTATTCTGTTCTGTTCAGTGCAACGTCACAAATGTCATCTCAAGAGCATACTCAAGTCTGAGATTGGTTTATTAATACGGGCCTAGAAGCGTATATCTCAAAAAATATTTATTTTAGCAAAAAACGCATTTACAAACCTCTACTTTATTTTCAAAGACCTATCCAATGATATCTCATTTAATGATGTATTAGCAAATTTATTTTTTTACCCTCCGATTACATGTATGGAGAGTCACCCTTAAAAATATATTTTTTTAAATAAAATGTAGCCTATAAGTTGAACCTAATATTGGTCTATCAGCATGTGAAATTTTATCAAAATCTGCTCAGTAGTTATTACGTGATTGACGAACATACAAACAGATAAACAGACAAACAGACAAACAGACAAACAGACAAACAGATAAACAGACAAACAGACAAACAGAAAAAAAAAATTTTAACCATGGTTTTGGTATCTATGGAACATACATATTACATACCAATCACTCTTTTTGAAAAATATTCAATGTACAGAAATGGTTCGGTTACTCTTTTATTATATGTATAGATAAGTGCATCGTATAGTACCTACTTATTTTTATTTAAGAAATTTTGAATAAAAAGCGGTGTATACTGTATACGTATGTTTACTAACATGGTTCAGTTGCTTGAGTAAAATGGCGTAAGGCAGAGAGTTGAGATATTTATTATTAAAAACAAAAATAAGTTGAGTTAGGATTTATAACATATAGGAGGCTGCGGAGAGTGTTCGAGAGGATGACCCTCTCTCGGATCCTGTCCGCAGGCGGAGGCGAGGGCGGAGAAGGAGGGCGTATGCCCAACAACTCCAGCCCTAGTGGGGGCCCTGGAGTGGCGTGAATGGGGATTCACACCGCTCCACCAAATAGGGCCTCTGCGGCGGTTGTGGTCTCCCATATGTTCCGGGAAGACCACGACGAGGAGGAGCGCAGGATGGACACAGCTCCTTCCATCCTGCTTTCGCGGAGGGGCCGCGAAAAGCGGCCGACACCGGGGGGTTCGCGGAAGAATGCTACGGCGTGCCCGTGAGCCCCCCACAAGGAGTGCGAAGGAACATCGAGGGGTTTTAGTCGGTGCAAGTTTTCCCCAGACGGCCGGGTATGCGAAGGCATTTCCCCTCGAAAAAAAAAAAAGGATTTATTACATGTAGTGAGAAGCCAACACTCCTTGGCCGGCCGTGGTGAAAAATATGATCAGTGATGAGAGGTCGTGGACCGCGGTACTCTCCGTCTGCGAGGACGTGATATCTCAGAAGGAGGCTGCGGAGAGCATTCGAGAAGACGACCCTCTCTTGGATCTTATCCGTAGGCGGAGGCGAGGGCGGAGAAGGAGGGTGTATGTCCAACAACTCCAGCTTTAGTGACGGCCCTGGGGCGGCGTGAATGGGGATTCATATTGCTTCAACAAATAAGGCCTATGCGGTGCTTGTGGTCTCCCATATACCGAGAAGACCACGACGAGGAGGAGAGCAGGATGAACGGCTACTTCCTGCTCCAGCTTTCTAGCTATCACGGTTTATAACATAAAGCCTGGTTTCCTGGTTTCCAACTTACCGTCTTTATTATATCGTTTAACAATAAAACTTCTGATAAAGTCTGCCGTGTAGTATCCTATTTGTTGCCTGCTGTAGTATCCTATTTGCTGATGGCAAGCAAGCAAGCGGAGTATGCGGTTCACCTGTTGTTAACTGACTGACCGCAGCCCAACCCGTAACATCTACAACATCAGAGTGTCGCAGATTCTTTCCTTCAAGGAAAGGGAGGGGGTAAGGAGAGGATTAATGAGGGAGAAGTTGGGAATGGAGTAGAACAATATGAAAGAGGTATGGAACGGGAATACAAGTCACCGGAAGCTCACCGTACGAAACACAGTTACAGACACAGAAATGACCTCACATTTATCAACATTTAACATAAACAAAGTTTATATTAAATTAAGGCTTTCTTTAACCATGTTTCAGTAATTTTGTAGTGTGTTGGAGAATATTATTGGTATTCGGTCTGGCTACGAGCCAAGCGATGGCTTTACCAGAATGCATCTAGCCATTTATATTTACATACAAAATTGTTCCGTTAGTATCGATGAATTTTCCATTATCTTAAAAAGATTTTTAAATGAGTGACTAGGGTTTTTTATACTATTTTATGATTAAACGCAATATTTAAAAATATTATAACTGTTAAAAAGATATATATATTTTTAACAGAATTGTTACATTTAAGGATCTAGTGAAAATAATGGAAACATTAAAAAATGAAAAATCTACAATAATATATTTTTCACCGACGAGTCGAGGTCTCAAAGTGGAGGTGGCCGTGCGAGTGTATGTTTGTATGTAAGTGTGAAAAGATGTTCGATCTTGATAAACTTTCGTAGACTGAATAAAGAGAATAGCTTAGACAAAAGTAAATGTCGAGTTCGATGATGAGCGAAAACGGCAGGGGGGATTACAAAGATAGAGGCGGTCAAATAGATGAATGTTTGTCCGATGATATCTGGAGTATTGATTATCCGATTTTGATAAAATTTTGTATAGAGAAAAAAAAATCTTGGCTTCGAAGATGAGTAAATTGGTACGGAGCTTACGAAGATCGTTCAGGTAGGCGATTTTAATATGAACATAGCAGAGCGTTGGATGACAGGGCTTTATTTATTCATTTCAAGGCGAGGTCTAGCTCGGAGCGAGCAACTAGTTTACATTTAAAAAATAAACAAAATAAAGGTCGCTAAAACGCTACGTATATTTCCTTTCAACAGATTTATAGTTAAGGTTTATTTTCACAACATCCTGCAATATGAAGCCGCTATTACCCAGTGAACGATAAAATAAATCATGCTACTCGCGCCATTTATAAACAAACCGATATACGATAGTTTGCTAAATTGTTACACGTCTCTACTGTGTAGGCAGTTTGTTTCAAAATATTAAATATTTTATAAACAAAATTTGAAGTCAAATTTTAAATTAATAGCATATCAATAACTTACAGTGGCCCCGATATTTATTGTGACGAAACTTTGTTACTGGTTCACAAATTGATTCCTTTATTAAAACAAAATATACCGTCTTTACCGTGCGTTTTTTATTTAAATTCATATTTAAAATGATGCTGCAATATGAACCCACTATTATCCAGTAAACCAGAAAATAAATAAAATTATACTCGAGCCATTTATAAATACATACATATATGGTACCCGAAATAGCGTGCTAAACTGATATCAGTGCTTGATAAATTTTTTCTTGTAGAGGTTTTTGTTATGAGTTATTATTTTAATAAATACAAAAAATTCAATACAAATATTATTTATTTCCAAGATTTTTTTACATTTTACATCTTATTAGGTAGATCCACACTAGGCATAGCCTGTAGTGTGGTTACCAGTTAATACGATTACATTATAGCGTTTTCTTGGTCAAACACAATAAATAATTACTTTAGATTACTAACTGATTAATACGTAAGCAGAACTCTATTAAAGGTATCAATAAAATTGCGGAACAGTTTCCAGGAGCGGTGTTCCCAGGTATATAGGATATAATGGCATTCAAGAAAAGAGGATATCACTTTTTTAAAGGGTGGCAACACACGCACGAGAGCCTCGATGTTGTGGGTGCTTATGTGCGTAACCACATACTATCAGGTGGATCGCTTGCTCGTTAATCCCTTTCTTCTATAAAAAAAAAAAAACAAAAAGAACCAGTCCACCAGTTATCTCTATAAATACTAATATTATAAATGCGAAAGTAACTCTGTTTGTCTGTCTCTTCTGCAGTTCAAAACCATTGAACGGATTTGTATGAAGATTTTTTAAGACATTGTTTGAAACCCGAGAAAGGACATATGATTGCTTTTATCCCGGAAATCCTACGGGAACGGGATTATATATATGCGGTACACTTTTCAATAACCGATAGGGTTATTGAAAAGTGTACCGCGCTTTGCATTATTTCAGCAAACATCTTTTTCGATAACGTAGACACAAAAAAAAACCGAAATAAAACTGGCCTTTTTCTTGATAATGGTAGGCGAGCCCAAGAGGGGATTTCGGGATTTACTCGAGCGCGTCAGATTAATATATAGGGGGATACCGTGTACCTTAATAAGTACTCCCACCAAGTATGAGCCTTATATATATGTTCGCTCTTCAGGGATAAAGGATCAGATTAGTAAAAAAAAATTGATCATCAGACATTCTCGAGCGCCTCAGATTAAGATAAGGTGAGTTAGTTACATGCTAAAACGTGTATATTTCACTAATCTGACGATTTGAGCGTGACGCAAAGGAGGGAGAGGGCGACAAAGTTGTAAAAAAAAAACGTCACCTGTACATTCTCGAGCGCAGCTAATTTTTTTTTTATTTTGAAGGGAATCATTCAAGGATTACGAAAAATATATAATCTGACAATTTCCACAAGCCGAAGCAACAAAAATTGATCGATAAAGTTCAGCTACGTGATGCCTATATTCCCCTCTCTGCGTTTCAATTTCTCTCTCACTCTTTCTCTATCTGTTATTCTCTCTCTTCGTCCCCACTCTGGTTTGGGTTGCCAATTGCCATGACGCCATGACAGCTGTTCACATTAACTCGTTTATAGCATAGCATTGTTTACAACGTATTTCCATCGTTTTTCCACGTTTTATGGTTTTAATATAATTTGATTAATTAATGAATGAATGAATTAAGAATAAAAACAAAAATAAAAAATAAATAAATAATGAAGATGTTAAAAAAATACTTAAAAAATTTTATGTCTTTTAATTATTTTCTTATAAATACAAGTATTCTACTTAAAAACAACATCTACTTTCTCATTTGCATGTTATTTCCTGAGTTTTTGGTTTAAAAAAATGAAAAGAAAAATTGTAATCGTCAGATTAAGCGAATCCCTCTAGATAATTGTCAGATTAAGAGACAGCACGTCTAGGGCGTACAGACGAACGATATATATCTTAATCTGACGCGCTCGAGTATTTCAAAATAGCGATTTTTTTTTGCATATTCTAATAAGGGCCGTGACTTTGCGTTACATCCAAATCGTCAGATTATTATATAAAAGCATTTTTTAGGTTCACTTAACATCCCCTTCAAAAATCTGACGCGCTCGTTAAAAAAATTTTTTTTTTTTCATTTTTACGGCCACCCCCACCATGGAAACGGTCAGATTAACATATGTACATTTTCAAAAATACGTAGGACATATATGACATTAATATCTGACACGCTCGAGTAAGTCCATGGAAGTGATTTTTTTTACATTTTTGAAAATTTATAGCGGCTTCCCCCACCGATGAAACGGTATGTATTATATGACATTTTTTTCTTCTAATTATCTAAACTTCTCAACCCAATAGGTCTCTATAACGCTCGAGTAAATCCTGATTTAGCATCGTGGGCTCCCCTACCATATTGTCTGGTCCACAGATTAGAGAATAAGACTCGCGTGACTTTAACTACTCATACGTACACGTGTATCTGTGTGAGTGAAATTTGAAAATTACGAAGCCCTCGTGATGTGTCAAACTAGACGAACATTTTTGTATTTGCTTTTGAAATTTGTATTTGCTTTTTCGCATCACTCGAGTCTTCGGAACACTCCATCTCCCTTTTATCCTCTAATCTGTGATCTGGTCATACTATTCTACCTAAATACTTTGTATTCTCCTCTGGGTACAAAAGGTCACATGTGCGAAATTGTTACAGTATTCGTGTCAACAGTGAAAATACCAATTTGTTGTTGAAATTTAAACCCAAAATTCTGGCATACGGATTTCAATTCCGATCACGAATGTATGATATTTTAGTAATTGTTTGAGCTATTTGCAGCGAATACAGAATCATGTCTTTATGCTATGGCCACACTACCGAAGATTTGAGTTCACCTTGTCACGATATTAGTTCGTTCCATGACTACGTGCTTGACCATATGAAAAAATTAATTAATATTTGTATGCTAAAAGGCTGAATGTAGATTATCACAATATTATTTTGCATAGTACCTACCTGTATTCACAAATAAATTGTTTGAGTTTGAAAAAATTCTTCATTACATCGCGATAGTTTATTTCGCCGGAAATATGGAAAAACCGATCCCGCCGTATCACGTGGCGGCTAAATATTTACTAGATCTTTATTATTTGAACAAAATAAAAAAAAATAGTTCTAAGAAACTGGTTCAGTTTCATAATTTTGTATTAATTCTAATCTTCTCTCGTTACTCTTAACAAATTCGATTAAAACGTTCAAACAGCTCGACTCGCAGTCAAATAATGCGCGCGATGTGTAGCCAACCACACGAGCTTTGTCGCGTCTAAATCCTTTGATGTGCGGCAGTTTACCGACATCGGAGCAAAAGGCATTCAAAGAAAGAAAGTTTATTCCATATACATGTACACAGAGTAAATACAGGCAAAGAAAATGAGATGTGAACAAAACAATGCCTGTTAATATTGATACAACAATTTAGAATAACAGCAATTTGCTAAGATGTTTCGTGTTAGGACGAAAACTTGGACTACACGTGTCGCGACAACGCAAATATTCGCTTTATCCCGATAGTGTGGCCTCAGCATTAGGGTAATTGCTTCGAATAACCGCCGCGTATGACAGAGGTTTCTATGAAAATCACGTTTCCACGTTCTACGTGAGAAATGATATTTGGATACTTTTTGCTAATATTTGAACGTTGAAAATGATTTATTGTTGTGTTGGGCACTTTGAAGTTAATGAAATAAATACGTTTTAAAATTTATTCTAAGCTAGCTGTGCCCCGCAGTTTCACTTGCATATCCCATTCCCGTGGGATTTCTCGAATATTATGTATCCTTAATAGGTATAAAATTACATCTAAATCGATTCATTAGTTTAGGCGTGAAGACGAGACATACAGACAGATAGAGTGTATTTCATGATGATATTAGGAAGGATTAGTTTAATTGCTCGATCATTTCAAATTTTCGTCTCTATTTAATATTTTGATCATCTGAGTCTAATAGTATTCTTTTATCTGTATCGGAGTGTAATCAAGAACTTATAAATTTATTTACAGGATTAATATTCTTCAGTTAAATTATTTGTTTAACATTGTCAGAATTAACTACATTACTAAAAGTATTTGTACGCATGCCAACATTTTTAACTGGCATTATATTATGAAGAATGAGTACATAAGAGGAAACTTAGTTACATGAGTGTCATTAAGGCTTTGTGAGCCAAGCTTATTTACATCAAGTATGCGCTACGTTTGAGATAACATTTTATATAACGTTTGTGTAGTAACCAAATTTAGTTTACGAAAATTATATCTAAAGAATCTTTTTCATTGTTACTAGCTTTTTATGTTACTGCAGGTAAGCAGAGAACACGGTTCACCTGTTGTTATGTGACTGATTGCAGCCCATGAACATCTATAACAGGGTTGGCCAACCGGTTGATCGCGACTGTCAGTCCAGTCGATCGTGGCAAGGCAAAAAATATAAATACGTAAAACACACTAACGTAATTACCAACTGCTGCACGCATCATATTGTATAATTTTTCAGTTCACCCTTCAGTCATATGTCTTCTACACTTCATATTAGGTTAAGCTCTTTTAAATTTTGGTGTTGTTAATGTTAGATCACATTCGCTGTCGTCAAAATCAATCTTGGGTCTAATCAAGTTGGACACCCCTGATCATCAAAATGTCGTAGATGCCTTGCTGGATTGAAGGAAGGCTAATAGAAGATTAAATATGGGAATTTGGGAGAGTTGTAAGACCTAATCAATTCAACATTAGGAGAAATTCCGAACTAATATCCATACATTGCTTTGTTGGCGACGTAAACTGATATGTAATTTTTCAAAACAGAAACACTTAAAGTATAAACAAGTTTCATTTTCAAATTTTGAAATATCAACTTACGATCATAATCTACGTTGTCTGTTATGTTCATAAGCGAGAAAGATATTTGCCGTTTAAAAAATACACTACAACTACATTCTAAAACATTGACTATTCAATAGAAAAATGTTGTCTGTTTCCCTTTTCTTCCTTGAACACAAGCTTATAAATCAATCAATATAACTATTATCGATAACTACTAAGATCCATCCATGTTACATAATATTATTATTAATCAGACATGCTCACAATTAAGTTTAACAGGCAATCTCGTTTAATGAATTTCCAGTGGGACAGATGGTTAATAATCTAGTTATTAGCTATTATGTAAATGTTCTAGCAGCAGAAAGGAATGCAAACCGTTTTAATTAAAGCTGAAATGTTAGTTAAAGCTTTTTTACAACATCCATTGACCTAGAATTTGACGTGAGCGAAGCCGCGAGCAGAAGCTAGTTTGTTATTTTTTTTATAAGCCTGTGAATTTGTGAAGTGATCTTTTTGTCTGTTTTATATTAATTTTACATTTAAAATATTACGATATGATTTGCGGAGAGGACATAACAATATCTTTGCAGTGGTATTTTCTTGAGTTTGTTTTATCGGGAGTATTTTCCATATTGAATAAAAAATACTTTTTAAGGTTTTTAAAAAGTATCGAGTAAAATGATTGACCGAGCAAAGCAAATCTTAAGGTCGAGATACCACTGTATGTTAATATGTTTGTATATAAGTATTTAAAAGTTTTCCAGATTAATAATATCTGGGGTATCGGTAATCCAATCTTGATAAAATTTCGTGGGGGCTCAGTAGGCAAATTTGATATGAATACGGGATGTATTGTGTTGTAGTGTGGTCTTGAAAGAAAGTTTAAATATTAATATGCGAGGTCTAGCTCGAAGCGATCCACTAGTAATATTTTTAAATCTAATGAACATTACCATTTTTTACTATCTGGGTGATAAATATACATATATACATTTATCAGTATGTAAATATTCAAGCATGGGAGAGGAATGGCGAACAATTTTTAATTAAAACTCAAACGTCAGTCGAGGCCCGTTTAATTCCAGATAATTTTGTTTGATATTCTCGCGAGGGGATGTTGTTTGCCTTTCGTCTATTATTAAAGCTTATGACTTTATTTGATGTAAATTGTTTTAAAATTCGAAGGCATTGTAATGGAAATCGGTCATTGTAGTGTAATTATTATCAGCAATCGATATATTTATATGATTAACAATTTAGTGTGGATTATAAGTATTATAACCCTCACATAGTTTTTCTTTTCTTTTTATGTTTGTTTTAAGTTAACACGTTCACTCTCTAAAATTGTTATTGGTGTGCCTTTTAATTGGCGTATTGTTTTGTAATTTATTTTCTAAAAAAAGTGTTATTAGCTGTAAGGTACCTATGAGAAATAAAATAAAATATAAAATATAAATAACTAAGGATTTTAAAACTACGTAGGTGCTACGGGCTCCGCGTAGCAGTCTGTTTTCTGTTATATGTCAAGTACTTTTACAAGCTTTTATTTTATTGGTTTACATACAATTTCTATACATAAACAAAAATATAAATAATGAAGTATAATTATCCGACTTTCAAAAAAAAGGAGGAGGTTCTCAATTCGACCGTATTTTTTTATGTATGTTACCGCATATCTCCGGCGTTTATGGACCGATTTGGAAAATTCTTTTTGCATTCGAAAGAGTAGAGTTTCAGTGAATTCAGAATTTGCACCGACTTTGTATAGATTTCAACAAAAATAAAATAAAAGTTTTTTTCTACTTTTTAGAGCGAGGAATTCGGTTCTATTTTTTGTCAAAATTTTTTTTAGTGGTTTTCTATGTGTTATTCAATTACATATGTATACATCTAATACAAATGCTTAAAGTGTGAAAAGTATTATAAAAACCTTTAACAAGTAAAAAAAAATATATCAAAAACATAGAATCACTTGCTACGGGCCCCATGCTACTTTAACACGGCCCTGGTTTTATTTAGTTTTCATTAAAACTACCTCACTATTCCTTGTTTATCTTTTGTTCTAGACATCTTTGAATTGAGTTCATAATATACCATTGTTTTAGGTGTGATGAAGCTACGCTGTCGTATTTATAAATTATTTGTCATTTCATTTGTCGTTTGTTTTTTATAGTTTTTAATTTGACGACACGATGGGCGCAGTGGATATGACAGTGTCTTTTGCGCAGGAGGGTGTGGGTTCAGTCTCCACGGGTAGAAAACTATTATGTAATAGTCATTGCAATAATTTATTAGGCATTAATTTATCTGTAGTATGTATGTATTTACAAAAAAGTATGTTTTTATTATATCTTTCCATAGTGCAAGCTTGGTTAAATGTCCCAGAATATTTATTTAATAATTATTAATCTTTTGAGAATGGGGTTATGTTCAATTTGATAAATTCTTGTGTGTAATAATTTACAATACAATACTATGTATTTGTGAGCTTGTAGTAATAAGTATATTTACGTTTTTTCGTTTATTTTTTGAACATTCATAAAAAACGACATTTTGCTTTCATTTTAAATAAAATACTTTTTAAAGGATTTTAAACGCGGTAAAGTATTTTATTTAAAATGGAAAGTACTCGCGTTAAAACAAACACAAGATTATTTTGCTTTCATCTGACTGCCGTAACGTCGCGAATAATTTTAACCACGTAAAGCCATCGGCCCTGCGCATGATTTCTCTCCATTTTTGTGAAATTCCTCCGTCCCACCGGATTATCAGAGTAAGGGAATAGAGAGTGCACCTGCGTTTGCGTCTACACTTGTGCACTATAATCACTCCTGCGAAGTCGGCTTGTCTCTACTGAGATTAGCTGTGGCCAAATTTCGATCAGGAGGAATTAGAACGTCACTATAGTCCAAATGTTTTTTTATTTGGCCCGCTAACTGGACGTAACAACCACAACGTATATATAACAGAAGCATATTTTGTGAAAGAAGTTGACTGTCCTAATAAAAGCGAACACAACATGCAAAAATGACTACGCTTAAACATTTACTTTAAATAGTAAGTAAAAATAATTTAATAATATTACATATTTTTTAGAAATAAAGTTTTGATTGTACTGACCGATGCATTAAAGAAGCGTAATTCAGTGATATTTAAATTTTTAATTAGGTACAATAAAATATTAAAACAGATACAGTTTTTCGTTAATATTCATTGTTTTATATAATGGCTGTAATAATAATACTGAGCTTATAATGGATTATAGACTTCGGTATTTCCATGTTTATAATGCTTTTAGTATAGTCAACTGAATTAGGTTAGCTTTGTTGTGTAAATTCGTTTATTAGTACTGAATATTGGTGGATTTGTTTTGAATTAATAATGGAGTATTGATAATTGTGGTATTAGTAATTTTTTAAGTGGTAAATATTAGAAAAATATCCAGAAAGATCACAGCGCACACGTAGTATATAACCTTAACTAGGGTTTACAAATTTTTATGTTTTAATTATAACAATTTTCTGACATAGCTTTAATGTCTTGTGCTAAAATAAAACCAGCCAAGTGCGAGTCGGATTCGTGCATGATCAGTTCCGTACTATTTCATCTAGCATCTATAAAAAATAAAGTTTTTTTACGAAAAAAACACGTTCTTTGTATGGCAACCCACCTTAATATTGATTATTTTTACTATTTTGATGTTATAGCGGTAAACATTCCGGCTTTTTGTTATCATGGTTTATGAGATACAACTAGATAATATTATGGTTATTATTGCAGTGTGTATCAAAATTACATTTTCTCAAGAAACACTGCATTTGTTATTCCGTAAATCAACCAAGAAAATGCACAAAGAAGCGACCAGTTTAAACTCGTTAATTTCATTTTTATGAAAATAACTACAGGACTGGTTGTTAAGCAAAAAACTTAGTATAAAAATCTCCTTAGAAGAGATTGTTAACCATTAAGCTTGGTACTGTAAATTTTAATTAGGTGTTGAGATCGGTCCATATATTATGAGCGTTTAATGGGACATTATATTAAGTAATTGCTGTGTAATGGAAAATTAGCAGAAACACGTGTTGTTCAAAGTTTATTATACATTAAAAATATTTATATTTTATTTCGTAGACATCGTCGTGGGAAGTATGCCGAAGGTACCTTCGATTGATGTACCTTTGATACTTTTTCCCATGCCTAGTGAAAACAGAACTTGGCACCCATATGGATCTCAATACTTTTGATGGTGAAATCGCGAACATGGCTTTCATTATGTTTTTGTTTAGATGAGTATTTATGGCGTACTAATTCGTACTAAATAGTTTTAATAAACAGACTTATTTTCTCCATAAATACATCAAACTCGCAAAAACATCTCTTTTACTAAAAGTTACCTAAAAATTCTTTTAACAACTCGCATTTATTTCACTGCAATACACAATACATAATGTATAACGTAATGAGCAATCTCAACACCAGTATAATGAAGATTTACGATTCTCAATTCGCTTGGATACTTTCGGTATTCTATAATAACAGAGTTTTATTTAACAGATGAATATACATTTCAGAGAGCATTCATAATTAAAGGATTAAAATGGGATTGCTCTTAATCTGTTTACTCTTGAGGGTTTTATTATTATCCTGTTAAATAATTTAAACCCTGATTGTGACATATTCTTTGGAAGTTTAGTCGTCTTTAAAAATATTATTTATAAGGTAATTTAACATTGCGCTTCTTTTGTATTTTAAATGCGACGACCCGATTGGCACAGTGGATGTAGCAATGATCTATTACGCCAGAGGGTGTGAGTTCGATCCCCACGAGTAGTAAATTAACATGTGATGAACATTGTAGTTTTCTACTGTCTGGGTGTTCATTTATCAATAGTATGTATGTATTTACAAAGAGAGTATGTTTAAGTATGTCTATCAGTTAACTAGTTTTCATAGATTTCCATGATAAATTTGTGGCCATAAATATTTTTACAAACTACTTACTACATTTTTTAATTACCACCGGTTAGGAAAGTTGTTTTTTCAAGAAACGACATTTATATGCTTTGTATTTCACATGTACATTATATAAGTAAATACATTCAGATTGTGAGAAACTGTATGTTAAGATTTTCAGCTGTCATGAGCATCTAGTGCCGTAGATCTGATATGAGTCTCCCGTAATCTCTATTGTAATTAAATAATCTTAGGGTAAAATCACAGATTACAAAAAAAAGGTAGATGGAGTGTAGTAGAGTGAAGACTCGAGTGACTAACTACTCTTATGCAGAACATATGTTTTTCTGAAAAATTAAGAAGCCCTCGTGACATGTTACGTCAAACTAGACAAACGTTTTTGTATTTACTTTTGAACTTTGTATTTGATTTTCGGCGTCACTTGAGTCTTCGGCACACTCCACCTGCCTTTTATTCTCTAATTTGTCGGCAAAATTATTAAATTTAATTATATAGAATAGAATAGAGATTGTATACTGTACTTAAAATACATTGTTATTTAGAGAGTACATAAATAGAACAACGTAGAATAGGCGCCTTTATCGCTTCAGGGTCCAGACGTTCTCCACCAAGCAACACTTAGGCGTAAGAAAAAGATATATTTGGATATAAAGGTGGGGAAACCTTAAAATATGTAGTGTTTGTAATGTGCCATGTGTTTTAATGATCGTTTTGGTGAAAATAGACGATTGCTAAGTTTAAATGACATTATCACAGGAAAAAGGTGAAGAAAATACCATAAAGATGAAATATAAATAACATAAGTAAATACATCGCCCACCCTCGTCAGTTTGTGAAAAGCCGTAAGTTGAGATTTCCACCTGTCATCAACATATTGTTCGGAGATCTGACACGAGATTCCCGACTACCTCCAACTTCTGTAAACTTAAATAAGCTCCATGTTCTTTTAATAGTTCAAGGAATTGAAAGAGCAACGACAAAAGTTTTATTTCTTCCAAACTAAAGCCGCACGTTTCTTGTAAATAGGATATAAGGACAAACAAAAAGGAAAACAGACATTGATAATAATAAAGTAAATCAGTTATTTTTCAAAACATAGGTTTATAAGGTGTTCGGTGAAACAGTTACATTGTCCTTCTAAAAATCGAATTAAAAATTAATAATCGAATTAATAATTAATAAGCAATCATATCATTATAATGATAATCATTCTAATAAATAATTTTTAAAATTCAGGGATGGAGCAAAATTAATTAAATAATAGCAATGTCTGAAGAGCCAATAATAAAATACTGTTTAATGGAGCCTTATAAAATAATGTTCAACGTAGTAGAAATGTATTGTGATTCTACACAACTAGCCAATATAATTAAAAAATAATAAGCAAAGTAAGACCAGCTGGGTCATGACGTCAATAATATAAGGCAAAGTGAAGGTAGTTGCGTCGTTAAGTCAATAGGATGTTAAGCACCAAGATGCAATCGGTATCAATGTTCAGACACTGAACGCAACTACATATCTGTAGGACTTTAATGGTTGAATGGTAATATAGCAACTTATTAAAACATGAATTAACCAAATGAACTAAGCTGTACTGCAATCGGGCACAATAAGATACTCAGTATGTGCACCTCGGGCTTTTCGCAGCGCTGATTTTCAGAAACTCTTTTGGTATTATGAATCAAAATGCACTCCAGACTGAATCAAGTTCTTTCTTCATGAAGAAACGTAATTCATAATGTGTTGGAAGTTTTCATCTCATTCAAAACACGACGGTTTAAATCTTGTACTCATTTTCTTTACAGTCTTCTGGGATCATGTAAATTGAGTTTGTTGTGGGTTCAGAGTTAAAAGCTCGAATTTGAACTTGAAAAATTAAATATATTGTAAAGAGGAGATGCACGTGCACGAAGTAAGTTGTAGTTGCTATACATTACAGGGGTTCTCAAACTTTTTTGGTCGTGGACCATTTTTATATCATTATTGTAAGCAGATACCACAAAGTTGGCATTAGGTTTAATCGTGAGTCCCGTGCTAGCAGGACCTAAATTTCACGGAAGACTCTTTATCGGCTTTTAGCTGGAAAATTAAAAAAAATTCACTGTAAGCATGAGTTCCTAATATATTAATTAATCCTTCGCGGACGATTTCATGTCTTTTATTGACATGCTGGTGGTACACATACCACTGTTTGGGAACCACTGCCATATATACAGATTACACAATTTGTCTTGGACATCCAGCGTATAAAATATGAACTCCTGAAATTCATTGTCTGGAAAATTTGAGTGGTTGAATTATCATAAATCAGATTTAGGGGTGAGCGGGGTGGTTCTTGTTCGTTTAAATCCGTTCAGACAATATTTACGGACTATTAAATATGTGAACTGTTTCCTTAACCCTTATTTTCAAGGATGATTTTCCTGTAAATTATGAGTGGTCACCATACCCTGGCCAAATTACTTTTCATTTAATAAATGATGAAATATTTTTATACAGTGACGATCAAATATTTTGTTTACTTAGATTATTTCACGATGCCTGTATACAAAAGCTAAAAGGTTTTGAAGTGAAGTGCGATCAGCAATCAGGAGACAGATACTGAATGCATCTTTTAAGCGCACCCACGATTTCATAGGACTTTGATAACAGCTATAAAGTGACATTAGCATAGAAAGTTGACTTTACAGAATTTGTTAAACACGAAATTACAAAATGTTGCCGCCAATACACATATCAAATAGAGAGCATTTATTTACTCAGTGGTTTATCACGATATCTAAAAAACTAGACCTACCAATACGAAATTTTTCTGAAAAGTAGTTCATGGGTAAGATAGGTCAGTTAATAAAGTATTTTGCTAAAGTATCAAATTTAGCAGGGTCGACCCGGACAATGTAGTTCTGTATCATTTTATAACAATGGCATACAAAAATTAACCTTCACACTGTACTTTTAGGATATAATTTGTTTGTGCCTGTAGGATGAAAGGGTCAATCCGGGCGAAGTAAAGTCAATCAAAAAGTTTCTACTTATAACAGTGGCATTCAAAAATGTACCTTAACTGCTTCCATTAAGGTTTACCTTTCCTTTGTTTCAGTAAAATGATATCCAACACGCTTCGGATAGACAACTCGTCGCACTGCACCACGCCGTCGGACAGGAATGGACCACAGCTGGTGCCCGTCAAAGTTGGGTGTATGCATATCAACTTAGCTACAGAGTAAGTTGGCTATAGTCGTCGGCGTGAATTTTGAGCGTTGAGTATAAGGTCTCTCACCTACGCGCTACGTTCGGTTGCAACAATCAAGATTCTTGCTGCGCACTATTAAAAGTTAGGTTACTAACTATAGACGCGTATCAATACAGTAAATTTAAATAAATCTTAATAATTGCTTGCTTGCTTGCTTAAATACTAGTAAAGGTGTATATACACTGGAAACTGATAAAACAACCTTCTTGCTTTACATTGAAATTGAGTTTTCCGAACTAAGATCTTGTTACGATGTCTTAAAAGTTAATTGTTTAATGTTTATACTCAGGAATAGAGAATGAAACTATCGTTTTATACTGCGGACGACTTCTAACTAATATTCTAATAAACTAGCCGCACCCCGCGGTTTCACCCGCGTAACTTCTGATCCAATGGTAATTCGGGGATTAAAAGTAGTCTAAAAACATCATAATCGGTTTAGTAGTTTTTGTGTAAAAGGGTAATAAACATACATACATACATATACATCCTGACAAACTTTCGCATTTGTAATATTAGAAGGATTTGAAATTTACTCTATCTGTATGTCTGTATGTTTAAACCACGGAACCGATTTGGATAAAAGTTTGTACAGAGATTGTTTGGAACCTGAGAAAGGATATAGAACGATATACGCGAGTCCACGGGGCACAGCTAGTTTGAAATAAACAACTTTAAAACTGAATTCATAGCAATCGAGTGAAATTAAATTATTCACATGCAATCGTAGTTAGAATTCTCTCGAGTAAATAGCAAACTGTCTGAAAGTAGTCGGGGAGCTGGTGTTTGAAGCACTTTGGGGATTTGAAGATAAATCCCATTTAATCCGTACACACTAAACTATTAGCTTTTCTTTAAAAAGCATAGAATAAACATTTATCCCAAATACATAAGAAATTAAGATCATACACGGGAATGATAAATTATATGTGAAAAATGAAATCCTATGATAATTAAAGGACTTTGTAGCAGGAAATTTAACAATGACTTTTTATAAAAATACTTTCATGTATAAATGTAAAAATTAAAACGTATGTGTCTTTTATACAGGGTCTGTCGTAAATAGTGGATAATCCGTAAACTGTGGTTAGGCCTGATGTTCAGCTTTAAGAAAATGTACTTTTTATGTCAGGGTTGGCAATACTGTAAAAATTATGAA
>LQNK01000884.1:230034-263208 GCA_001586405.1 Phoebis sennae
GGTATAGTATTTGTTTCTTAAGATTTTTATTCACGAATCTTAACTGAACCGATTTGGATGAAATTTTACACAGAGATTGTTTGAAATTCAGATAGGATATAGCCATTATATAGAAATTCCACGGGAATCGGAAAAACACATATACGAAGGTGAAAAGACGGAGCACAGGTTGTCATAAATAAAAAAAATACATTAAAACCTTATTTAAAACAGAACATTGAAGATATAATAAGTCACAAATTTCTTTATATCAATTAGAGAAATATGTCTATTAGAAAATAGTTTTATAATGTGTCACACGGTGACAAAAATATAGTTCTCCGTTTAGCCATATATCACAATGAAAATTGACATTTAATCTCTAGGGTCCAAAGGTCAAAAGAATACACATAAATCGCTAATATTGGAGCATTTGTTCTTTAATACTTTGAACTGAAGTGAAACTACAATATATCAATACAAGTTACATTCCTCGCTTTCACTTTTTTATTTTTATTTATTTATTTTTAAACAGCTACATAAATAAATTGTCGCCAAACTTTAAACAGTTTGTTGGCGAGGCGCTCTTAGCTCTAACTTACGGCCGTTTTCAATATTCCTTGTTTTCTTTACTAAAGTCAGAAAAATCTACCTATTTGCACTTACTTTGATTTCAATATACTAACAACGTTAACAATGCCAAGGCTCTAAAGTCTTATCGATATTATTTTCATATAGTGTCTTTGTCAAAGTCAAAACGTTTATTTTCAAATTGATCTCTTTCGAGGCGCTTTTAGAACATCATATACATTTACATAATTAATATTTTTTATTTACCACTGATTCGGTTTATTTTGGGCGAGTACACCGCTATACGATTCAAATATTATTAATCCATATGAAAAATATTGTTGATTGAAAATGCTAATTTCCTTGTGGATTAATTCGACAGTAATCGTTCATATTATACTGTTATTTATGCAGGTCTGTTTTACTCACGGCTTCGCTCGAGTGAAAGTTCTACCGGAATGATGAATGAGTGATTGATTAATGAATCTACTCTTTATTATACACACACCAAAGAAAATTGGATAAGAACAAAATAAATTAAACGGATAATTGGCGGCTTCATGGCAAAGCCATCTCTTCCAAGCAACCGTAATTTTAAACAGAGAGTAGTTAAATACAAGAACATTGTAGATGAATGAATGGACACAGTAAACTAAAATATATAAATGTACAGTTCAAAAGATTAAAATAATACAAACATCTTGTATATATTAAAACACAAACAAACTTACATTCGAATTCAAGTTAAAACTTGGGATAAATAATTAAAAACATAAAAGCAGACGTGAGTTACATTCAGTTTTCAAATCCTTTTATTTATTAGGTCGTAGAGCACGATAAGGCTGAGTGGGCATTATCGCCGACGGGCTTTGCGCCATTCTATGGAATCGTGTGTGAATTGCCTTTATTCAATTACCAGTATTTTTAATTTTTTTATTGAACGGATGATCATAGCAAAATTTTAGAAATGTTTTCAACTGGCTGGAAACGGACTGAAACGTTAAACCATAAATTAAATTTTGAGATAAGCACGCATGATCGAGGAATTATTATTTTCACGTGAGTGTAGCTTAGATAAAAATGATATATACAATTTAGCAGTTGCTATTTTAACGATAGAAACAATTTTAGATTATTCGAATTAATTAAATCCTTCTTTATACCTCATTTCTTAAGAAGAAAATTACTGGTTGCTAATTTAATTTGAATAAAGAACAAACATTTGAAGAAACAAATTGCGTTCATAAATTATTCTTCTTTTAAATATTCGTCTCTCGTTACTAAAAATTCATCGAAATTTTCTTAAAATTTGATGTTTATTTAAATAAAAGAATGTAGATTTTTTTTCATTATAGTTTGTGTAATTTTTCATGTGTCACAGTGAAAAAATATGTAATTTTTACGCACTAGGAATTACATGTCATTGTTTGATTTGCAGACGCGGTCGAAAGATTTTTCTCCTACAAATGTTGGTTCTTTGCTTCGTACCTCACGCGGCTCTAGTTCTACAGAACTGTACCATCATGGCGCATCTGTCACATACGGTCGACGCGTCGCTATTTCTTGACAATAAGGTATGTTTTAATGTAATTTCGTAGAATGTCAATGTGTTAATTTTGTCGTGAGAATTTTTTGTAGAGTATACAAGTTATGTGTATGTACTTTTGTAAAATTGTTTTCTATGAAGTAATAAATAAAATAAATAGACGATTTATAGATACTGTCTATCTTCTGAATATTATCACATTCACATAATGAATTCAACAAAACAAAAATGAAAATTATATCTTAAAGTAATGATATACGTACGTATTTATGATGAAAAGGCGTATGTACAATAATTAGTTGATTGTGATTAACTCGCAAAATGGAGAAAAAATATATTTGTTTGAGTATACATACGATTTTTCCCCAAATCTCTACTATTAGAGATTGTGGTAAGATATGCTTGTAAAATAACTATTATTCTCGTAAATCAGAACTTTGCGTAAATCTTCCTTCAGACTATAGGGTCTTCTTCAGTCTCTGGTTACCTCTCTATACAAGATTAATGCGTTACAATATCAATCCACTTTTTTGTCCATCTCTGATAATATAACAAAAACTTATCGAATATTGTGAAAGTTAAGCTAGGGTCTCACGCGCGGCCCGTACCACCACCACCACAGTTCCCACGCCCTGTTAGTCTGACGCGACCTAGCCTGTGACATAGCAGTGGGACCTTAGCTTAAGATGTCACAAATCAATCAAGATTGTGGCCTTGCCCATCAACTATGGTATATCACGCCTCCTATTTCGTAAATCAGGAATACTTTTCCTAAAGCCTCCTTTCAGGTGGCCTCCATACTCTCTCATTGTGAAGCCGTGCTATCAATACAAGATGAGCGAGTTGCAGTGTCTAAGTACCTCGCGAAGGGAACCAGTGAAGACAATGAGAGGTACAATTTTCTAAATTACAGTCATTTATAACAAAATTTAGTACTATAATACTATTATACAATACATAAAAATTTAGTACTATAGTAAGAAACCGGTTCATTTTAAAAATATAATTACAGTTAATTCAATTGAGTTTTATGAATAAATAGTAACCTTTTCAAATGTAATAGGATTAATATTATTCGCAATGCTCTATAAAGTATTTTTTTTAATAAAAAAGAATAGATGTAACTTTGACATTTATCAAAACAGACAACTTATTGTTGCGTGTTCGAATACAAAAAAGGTTGACATAGAGGAAAGGAAAATTTACATATCGGCTTTATTCAAACAAATTTCATTGAAAATACATTACAGCGTTGAACGTTCAGTGAAAAACATTGTACGTTATTAATATTGACACGTAATTCGTTTGAAATTCACGCTTCCAAAGAGCGTTTACATAAAATTAAAATAGGTAACGTTTCAGGATCCCGATAGAATTAATATTCTCAATAACAGACAAAAGGCTGCAAGAAGTGAGGTTCAATATGCCGGAGCGATTAAAGCTGCTTCTATAGTAAGTATTTGTAGTTTTATTTTTGTTTGATTATCTACACTTTGTTTTTCTTTAGGTAAATCTAACATGTTTATTTGATACCAATAAGATTTATTTATTTATAACAGTTAACACCAAAACAATGGCTTCTTATAATAATTACTTAGAGATAATATGTTATGAAGGTGTTGTTTCACTCATCTTAGATTATGAAGTGTTGCTTGCTTACTTTTTAGAGTTATTGGAATAGGTGTTTGTGAAAATAGCCAGAAAATAACGCACCAATTAACTTTTAGATAAATTTCTTACATTTAAGGTCTTTTGGTCAAGGGAATCATATTTTCAAGTGATTTATCGCTTCGAAATCTCACTTCTATGATTATCATAGGCCATTGCATCTCCAACAGATTATGTATGTAGCTTCACGTTGACACTAGTTTGTTTCTAGAGGCAATTTCTTAATATCTAGCCGCAAGAAGTAATTAGATGTTAAAATAAAGAAAAGCATATTTTTTAATAATTATTCAAAAGGAAGGTTTATACGTATATAACATGCATAATATAGCTCGTGTGAAGTTAACACGATAACTTTGGTAACCATAAAAAAATACTATAATCAATAATCCTTGTACGATTGTAATAACAATGTTATCCAATCCTGTTTATATGAGTGTATTATCACCTTGTCTGACTATTATCATAATCATCTCAGTACAAGCCATTCATAAAATATTCATCAAATTACTTTCAAGGACGCCATTGAATTTCATTTGATAGCATCCATTTCAAATATTAATAATAAACTTAATTAAAAAGCAGGTTCATGCAAATAAATGGATACAAAAGAATTGAATTATTTATTTATTAATCTTAAAAAGTATTAAGGGTGATTCAGAAAGTAAATGGGGGAGAGCCAATGGATTTGCATACGTTTCAAGCTATAAAACACAAAGATATATCGAAAATAAAAGAATTTCGCGTTTTATAATGGCAACATTTATTTAAGAGAAAAGAAAATTACACTAAGAGAAAGCTCAAATAAATGAAATTTAGGCTCGGTTGAAAGCTCAAATAAATGTAATTTAGGCTCGGTTGTTGCTCTATTGGTTAACATTTATTTTACACTGGATACAGAATACGACATATTTTTATTTACCTCTTCATCTTTAGTATAAACGCAAAATGTTATTGCAAAATTGCGATCAACAGAGCTTAATGGTAATAGTCTATCCAAATTATCTATGCTCGGATCCCACACCAAACCTATTTAAAACCAATATATGTAAAAATTGTGTTTTATAATAAAATGGGTTTGTACAATTGACGATTGATCGACTCGTTTGATTGTGTAGCATCGGCTCAGCTGTATGCTAATTTTATGAAGCTTTTGGCCGATATTAAAATGAACAAATTGTTGCTATTGGATCCCTAGTTCGCATCTCGTAATTTAATGTTTTAACAAGTTCCGGTTTCTGACTCACTTTAGATAGCTCTAAACGTCTTGTAACTGACAATTGCGTTTCTGACGCAACGCATCATAGTTAAATTTCGTCTGAAATTTGTCTGAGAGTTAACTTTAATGAATCCATAACTATTGACAACTAAAATGTTCAGGAACCAAGCATTATACCCGGTTTCTTATCGTGCAAATGTCACTTGTTAACATTTATCAAAATCAATGAACGTTGGTGCGTTCAATATCTGGGCTAACGTTTTATTGACGTCACGATCCGGCTACCCTCACATTGCTAATAGTCGTTATGACTAGCTGTGATTTGTTATCAAATGACTGCTATTGGCCAGTTCTGTAGAATCGCGACACATTTCTATTACGTTCATTTTAATAGTCATATAATTAGCATGTAATTACACAAAATGTTATGTTCTCTTCGGATTCGTAGTCTGCCTGCAATCGACCCAGGTGATTGTGTACCAATAATGCAGCACTGGTTTGTATGCTAATTTTATGCAATTTTCCGTCCAATGTTACGATATTGAAGTGAACTTGTAATATACAAGTTTTGTGTGTAGGCCTCTATTATTTATTATTTCACGGTGGCCCAACTATTGACTGTGACATCCGTTCTCCTTTCAAAAATTTCAGTAGTTATATTTGCCTCATTATACCGACCAGAAACAGGAATAAAGAAATTTATCTTTTTATACAATTTCCTATAAAATATACTTAGTATGTGAAAAGGAAGAAAACTTGTCATTGGCTATGAGGTCTGTTCGCGATTGATCAATTTAAATGTGTTTCAATAACGCAACTTCGCTCTATGGTAATTTTATGCAGCTTTTCGTCCAAATTCTACGGGGTCTTTTGGATATGTATTTTAGGGATTCGTATCTACAAGGTAAAAATGAGACCCTATTACTAAGCCTCCTCTGTCTATCTGTCTGTGTGTAGCAAGAAAACTGAAATTTTTCTCGAATTATGTATTTCCGTTGCCTCTATACCAACAAATACTAAATATAAAATATATTAAAGAAAGGTTTCGTGTGCATTTGTATAACATAATACCTTCATTTGGTAACACAAAATAAAATTCAGTGGTTCCTTAAACAATCAACTAGCTTATTGTTCAATTACGACTAAATTTGACGAAATATCTTCCGTAATTGCTAATGACAAAACGTACGCCAAAGTTCCCATCTTCATGCATATTAGCAATTTTAGTGAAATTAGGCTACAATAGAGAAACTATTATACAATAGATAGTTTCCAAAAGATGCACTAGTTTGCTATTCAACAAACGCACAGCTGCATTGAGTAAATTCGAGCTTATTATGTTTAATTCTTTATTTCGTGACATTCAAAGGAATTGTCATGTGAAAATGTAGTATTTCTCATTGCAGAAATGAGAACGGCCAGTTGTTATACGAGTAGATAAGTAGAAAGCTGAATCTTATTTAGAAATGAGCTCTTTGTTATATTCGAACTTGTTTAAAATGAGTCTCCAATTTATATTGTATGTAATTTTTCATTTACTAACAATTATGCGTTCAAAGCCACATTATTGTAATATTTGTGGATATATCCTATAATTATTATAATACACAAGTTTGGATGTAATTGAATGTTAGAGAGATTGTGTGTCAATCATGTCGTAACTACTGAATGAATTTTGTTGAAATTTTGTATAGATAGACTATTAGTTCGATTAGATTAGATACTTTATGTTGATCTATACGCCCTAAATTGAAAGCGAGTGGAGGAAGTAGTATCTAATAAAAACTGATTTACTTATCAAACATATACTAAGCTCACCGTTATAAAGTTGCATATAATCGTTATTTTTATAAAATTCTTTTTATATTACATGCAGTAACTTTCGAAGAGATGTTTTGGAAATGCTGTAAGTATAGAGTATTTTTAAGTCAATAATCCATATTTTCAATCTTTATATCATCCTTCATATTCATATATTTTAACATTAACAACAAGATTTATAGAAATGTGACTAAGGTGTGCATCCGATTCATCTTTTGTATAGAAAATTTGTTTCTCAATTTCAATGTGCACCAGTGCGTCCCATGCAAACGATACCAATATATCCGCATGTAAGCATCGCACGCATCAGACGCATCGTTTTTCATAAGTGCGTGCATTGATCAGCATCGTATTGCTCGCATTTTCTATACAAGTATTAAATCCCATGCTTGCGATATGTGGTCGTTTTCTATTCAGAGAAAAACACATTTTTACTTTTTCAATTGCATGATATAAATAGAAATGATGTAAAATTCCATCAATAAGCAACAATACAAAGTATAAAGGACGTGGACGCTTAATAAGGATGGATTCTGGTCCCATCAGAATGAGTTCTTTTCACTCATATTTTTGTAATACCTTTTGCGTGGTAACTGATTAAACGAAGACTAGTTTAGGTGGTCCATAACCAAAATTCAGAAACGTTATAATTAAACGTCCACCGTACCTTCAGGCTACAACGGAAATGTGAAACCATTATTGCTTGTATTTTTAACCCCGAACTGTATTGTGATTGGAAATTGGTCTGAAAGCTCCGGAGTCCGTATAATAAATGTAAACATGTGGTTCAATAAAGGCTACGTTTGCGTTTCCTGGAACTGAACTCGATTAACCGTTCACCAATTTCAGTACCATAACCGCAATATAAATAGGTTTCAAACTATACACAAAGCTTGATCGTGTACACACATATTGACATCATTCATTGATACGATATGTCGGGTCACCTCGGACCAGTCTGTGAGGGAATGTCATTTCTTGGAGACACGCACGTGTATCTATGTCCGTAGGTACGAAATGTATATAGATGAGTTTGTCTTCTGTACATAATTGTGTAACCTTTTAGTGTTATAATTATAGGAAGAGAACCTTCTTATTTATTGGAACATATTTATCGACGGTTTATAAAATTTATAGATTTACCCCAACAGTATTCATAAGATTATCGTTGTAGTATTAAATGGACTCTATTTCTATTATAAAAATTCAATTTAATAAAACATTTCGAAAATAATATGTTTAACTTTTAACACCCTTAATATTCCAATATTTTCGAAACAGTTTTGTTTTTATTCATGTTTTATACGTATAGGGATGATCTATTTAATATAGTATAGGATATTTTTAATTAAACTAGTTTTACCGCTGGTGTTTTATGACTTGACGACTTTTATATTTGTATGCAATATTTTAGGAGGTCAGAAAAACCAGAGGCACTGCGAGAAGCGTCAGTCTACGATCAAATAAATTCTGTGCTCCTTTTGCACATAATGGGAAGCGTGAAGGCGACTTCCTCGAATTTATGGAGGTAAGATTAATTCACAGTTTTAAGTATTAGTTTCTTGAGAAATGTATACATAAGTTATTATAGCCTCCCCGACTGATATCAGTCATGGTGGGTCTCAATACAGATTAGTCAGGCTTGCAGGAAATAGTGCACAAGTATGTGTGCAAACACAGGTGCACTCTCATAATCCGATGGGACGGCAGACCGACGCGACCGGCGAGAGATCAGGCGTAGTATCGAAGGCTTTACGTGGTCTCCGAGGCGCGGGAGTCCTCCGGCATTCCGCCAATAAAGCTTGACTCACGATTTACTTGGGTTCTTTATGTCAATAGAAAGTATGCTATCACGTTATCCATTCCAAAAATGATGTTGTATACACGAAATTTCATCAAAATCCATTCAGTAGTTAGCGCAACTAAACTACTGTTTACGACTCCTTTATTTCGTTCATTTTAGGAATCCTTGGCTTGGGTTTTAGGAAAGGAAATATATAGCATGGGAGGTGATGCAAACAAGTAGATAATATCTGAATAAAATATATACATGTATTTATATTGGTCGTTAGTATTCGCATGCATAGTGCGGGCGATTTCTGTAACACATGCCATACAGCCCGCATTTGGGTACTCGTTTTCACTGGTCTTTGATTTCTGTAACGTATGCTAAAAGTCCGCATGACTTGTTTCATTGGTTGTTATGCGGAATGCGCGAGCCCCGCACACGTGCGGGCTAATGATCGACTGAACGACCAATGAAATTGCACCTTTAATGTGGTTTATATATTAAGGAAAATGAAACATGAATGGGATTCATGAAGATAACGCCTGTTATCATATAAATGGTTTGTTGTAATGCGGTTATACAACAAGGAAATTATTACCTTGAAGTTTATTTGGAAGTCTTATCAAGACCATATTTGTAATTACTAGAATCGCACAGAGTCTGAGTCAGTCATGAGTGAGTGGTACTTAATTTGGCATGAGCTAAATAAAACTTAATTACCCTGTTAAATTAATGATAACTAAGCATTATTAATATATTGTTTAATCCAACCGTTTGTGGTTTTGTATGTTTGTATCCATTTCTTTGGCACGCTCTACAGACTAAATGGCTCGACGGATTTTGATGTATGAGGTGTTGTTGAATTTCTTAAAAATGTGGTAGTGACATAGGCTATAAACATTTTCAAAATGGCTCTAAAAGAAGGAAGGGAAGGATTTTTTTTCATAGATAACGCAGTCGGGTTTTTTTAAAATAACTATCAATTAATTTTGATAGTTATCTTTATTTAAGATTCTACCATATCCTGTAGCGACGGGTTAGAATACCTATGTCGCCACCCCATTTCTGACAAAGGGTAATTCTGCTGCATAATATTTTCAGCAACAAAAGAGTGGGAGCCGAGCATGGCACGATTGGGCCAAACTCGCACCGGTGTAATTACCAATTCCCAAGCCGAAGTTCGGCGTGAAGCAGTATTGCGCCTCTTACGACAACAATTGGGTAGAAATGGGGTGGCGACACATGTATTCTAACCCGTCACCAGCAAGTGAAAGAAACCTTTTATTGATGTATATTAGACCCCGTATAAAAAAATGTGTACAAAATAATGCATTTATTAAGATAAAGAATCTGCCCGCGTGTCCAATTACTTAGGGATATCGGGGAACATTAGCGCGCACTTTTACAACAAATTGCCTTGAATTTCAACCTAATGCTGACTAATTGGTTTCTATTTTCTCTACAATAATTGGTTTTATAGTAAAAATAACAAGACCCTTGAGTCTTCATATTTTTTATTCATATTTTTCGTGTTATCGTGAAATACTGAAAATTATTAGAAAATAATTTCCTATTCCTGTACACGATTAGATTCTATTTATAGAATGCATATGCAAATTGTATGCCGTGCCGTAAATAGCGTGCCTTAGGAGAGGCCTACGTCCAGCAGTGCCAAAGACTGCTAATGATGATGATGATGATATGCAAATTGTGTGAAGTATAATCTAATGCTTACTAGTTGTTTTAACTAATCGTTTTGTATTGTCACTGAAATTATAAGTTTTTAAGTTAAAATTAACAAGGTCTCTAATTTAAATCTAAACACAAAAAATACTTAAGAATGTTTTATGAATTAAAAGCATTGTGTAAGGACTATATGGACTGGACGGTAAATTATTATATGTAAACATCGTCTTTTCCTTATGTTATGTTCACATATAAACATTTAGTACAGTAGATATTTCATTCATACGTCATCATTGACGTCTTGAAACTATTTCATTGAATGTGTTACCACAGAACGGATGTCACTGTAATTCCAGTATATTATGTAAACTTTCTGAGATCGCATGTTTTATAGCAGGAATTAGTTTGAAAGATTAAATTGTAACAGTTTAAAAAAGTTCTATCACCGCGCTACCCGTGCACTTACTACACCACCAAAGGTTAACTGGTAGAAAATGCCATTTAGGCATTAAGTTCGCCTTTGTTATAAAAAGCAATAAAGAGTTTTCTATCTATCTATTTAAGTTTTAAAAAAAATTATTCTAAAAATCTTACGTTTTTAAGGAAAGAGTATAGTTAAAACTTATACACCTATATAAAACTATTCAAAAACAACTAACTGTGTTAAACTAGCAGTCAACAATCGCTTTAAAGTTTAAAATGCACATTTCAGCGCTTCTCAAATTTATAGCCTTGTGTACCGGACGATTCTTTGTTCCGCCCACCGAATATTTTATGAGAATATTCGCTAAATTTATGTGTTTATGGCATTGTTTCATCAGCATCCTACTAATATTGAAAATGCGAAAGTTTGTGAGGACGTATGTTTGTTATTCTTGCTAAAACTACTGAATTGATTATGATGAAACTAGGTAAACATATAGATAAGGTTCCATAATAACGTAAAGGCTATCGCGGAATCTAGAATTACGCGGGTGAGACCGTGGGTCGCGGCTAGTAGACCATACGTTTACAAAATAATATATCAATTGTTAGTGTCATTTCTCATTAATTATGATTAACGTTCTTTTTTTAATTGCTTTCATTTTTATTTCGATTCCAAGTTATTAAGTTTCAAGGTCAAATTAGACTAAAAATTAGGGTGAAATTACATGAATTCGCAACTGAATTTTGTTGCAATTGTTCTAAACAAAACTTGAAAGTTATCCTATCATTCCTATGTATGAAAAATTCAAGATCAAATGTCAAAAAATGAGTAAAAGACTCTATACAAAAGGTCATAGTTTTTTTGTATAAAGTTTTCAATCCGAAAAAACAGTTACATATATATTTTTCGTATATAAACTAACTATGAACAATAGTTTTAAAGTTTAAACTGAATTGTATACTTCAGCGCTTCCCAAATTTATAGCATTGTGTACCGGACGTATCTTTGTCCCGCCCATTGAATATATTATGACAAAATTGTGCACAAAATCTATGAATTCATTTTAAATAAGCCCCTATAATCTGTTAAATTTTTGTGCTGTTACTAATAAATATTGACCTGATTGGCGTAGTGGAAGTGGCAATGGTTTATTGCGCCGAAGGGTGTGGGTTCGATGCCCACGAGCAGAAAATTATTATGTTATGAACATTGTAATTTTCTACCGTCTGGGTGTTAATTTATCTATAGTATGTATTTATTTACAACAAAAATATGTTAATATAATATGTCTATCAGTTATCTTATTTCCATAGTAATCTTTGCTTAGTTTGGGACTAAATGGCTTTGTGTTAAATGTCCAGGATTATTTATTTATTTATTTCTATAAAAAGCTAATCTGAAACTAGACGACTTATAAACATACTTAAACATACATTCTTTTTGGTAAATACATACATATTATATTATTGAAAAATAAACGTCGTACTAATTTTATTCACGTAGGGATTTTAATCACTGAAACTCACTCCCCTCCCCTACATATTTAGACACTACCACCTTGTGTTTTCAATGTAATTAATGAAATAAACTTAAATTATGAACGCTGAGCATATAGTATTCAATAAATAAAAGGAAACGATGGACGCAAAGTCATACGAAACTGAATCCTTAATGGACTTTGTACCTTTGAGGTTAGGAGTGACGTCTTATTGGTCTCGTGACGTCAAATATTTGTTGTTTATTATTAGTGACTTAACGGGAAATGTGAGTTCTATAGTTTTAAGTTCGTGTGTTTATGTGTCTTTATTGAACTCTTTTAGATTTTCTCTACTACACACTGGATTATACTACAGGTGTGCATTGATTCGTTGCCAGATCACGATTAATCATATTATCGTAATCAATGAACTCCATAATTTCCAGAATCGAAAATTGATGGGGCACGTCGTCGTGGATGGCACTTCTATACAATAAAAATAGATAATATAATAAGAGCAACGATTTATTTTTTATCTTGTTAAGAACATAAAGGATACGTATAAAATAAAATTATTAAGTTTATAATCAAGTGAAATACGATTTTTAACTATAACAATAGTAGCATTATTTATTTATACTAGTTAAAATGGTAAGATATTACCGGCAAAAAAGTCATAGGAATTTTTTTTTCCAAGAAAGTTTCCCGCATATAAACATGTTTCATTATTCATTGCGGTTTACTATTATGGATAATCAAATCAGTATAACTTTCATGCTTAAAAATAAAGTTGCATATCACAATGACATTCAAATTTCTTTCAAATGAATATTCATAAAAGGTTAAAATAGGTTATGCCTTATAGTATACGCGGATATCGTGTTTCAGTATTAATGGAAATAGATTTAAATTTCATAACAAGTACTAAGTGTATTAGAAGAATTCAACAAAGTTCGCGTAAAACTATTGAACAAGAACTTATCGAGAGAACTAAGTCATGAAATATAAAACTGTCAGCCCACGCAAGATATTAATTATGTATTAATTTTTAGTTCACAGTTTCTTCCTATTCATTAATTACACGACAAATATAATAATAATAATAAAATTATTTATTGCAATAATTGCATTTAAGTAAGGACACAACAAAGACAAGATACAGCTAACAGGTATAGGAGCAGAAGGCGGTCTTATAACTAGTAAGCTATCTCTACCAGACAACGGTGAAGTAAAGGAAAGCTGCCTAGTATGATGAGAGAACGGCAAGTAGGTGATGAGCCTTCTGTGCTCCTCCAGACCGAGATATTTTTTAAGTTTCCACAGATGATTGATCTCTATAAACACTGAACCATACCGAAATAAGGCAGTTATAAAAGTTCGTAATTTAGTTACAATATGTACTCTTTACAAATATTGTAGGTCAAGAAAGGATTCGATATAAGCTTACATGAAAATCGTTTTTCTCAGCGTTATTGTGTTTTCCAAACAATCTGGAATTCCGTCCTTATCCCAAATTCCAGTTGAATGGATATCCCTCGATAGCGAGCCGTGACCTTTATTTTGTTAACATGTTGCAATTTTGAAAAATATGTTGATAAAAGATAATTTCGACCTCAAGCCGCTTTGGAAATAATACTATATGAATATATAACTAAAATTATGGATGTTTCCACGTAATAATGTTTTAACATTATAGAAAACTTACTGATAGATAAATCGTTTTTGGTCAAACGTTATAGAATAGCATTATTGTTAATTGAACACAAAGAAAGTGTACAAGATATTTCGATATCGTTGTACTTCTATTCCGAGAGCAGGGATAATTTTTAGATAGGTGTTCGTAGCGAGCTGAAAATGTGTATGATGCCTGTATTTTATACCCCGATATGGAACTAATATTGTAAAAAAAAAATAGTTGGTTTTTTGCTTGTTTGTTTGAATTGAATAGGCACCGAAAATACTGGACCGATTTGAAAGATTCTTTACCATTGGAATCCTACACTATGCCTGATGAACATAGTCTATATAATTATGTTACGGGAATGAAGCCGCGAGAAACAGCTAGTATTCTAGTATTAACAGTTCTGCTTTCTGATGAAATGGCAGGTATAAAATAAGGATTTTCTTTCAATTTAGAATGGAGATAAAAATTTTTACATTCGAAAATAAAATTACGTCGATGCGACGTTTCAACTTTCCTTCCACTCTTTGTAAACGAGCTTCGAATGCGATTCTTGGTTCTGATTACAATTTTCAGAATTAAATCCTGTTATTTCTTTCGAGTAAGCTTTTAGTATCATTATGTCCTGATTGACCAAATTTATTCTGTTCTGTCTATACTAAAAAGAGGTATAAGCTGAAACGTCTGGTTCGATTTAAAACAATCCTTTTATATGGCTATACGCTGGACGCCATATAGTATTATGTTACGGGAACCACGCGCCTATTCTGTTTATCACACGATAAATAAAACAATCTATTGGCTATCTAATACAGCATTTTTTGCAAAATGTGTACCACCTATTAATCACCCATTAAAATTTAAATTATATTTCAAAAACTTAAAGATTCATTTTTTATTGTAATTCTATTTATATTGTAACATTTCGTTTCATAGCTAACTAATTTGTAACTTTCGACAACTCTCCCGAAATAATTAAACAAGATAACAAAAGCCGATTAATTGTTTATTGGATTGAAAGCATACGATTAGTTTATGTTGGTATTAGTTATGTTTATATTCTTGATTGTATTGCGTATTTAAGAAAAAATCTATGCGAAAATTTACACAGTAAATTTTTATTTACAGATTAATTTCAAAAAGTTTTTATTTGCGTACCAAGTGTTTGAAAGATTACATAATTAAATAGCTATCCAACATAGAAGAATATACATTGACGTTTATAACTTATTTCAGACAACTAACAGCATGTTATGAAATCCTGAAGTCTACCGAAGAGTTATCATTGGCCTTCCTCCAGCCTCTGAACGTCGATAACCTGGATGAGAAGAACTTCCTCATCCAGCTGCATTTGAAGCTGGCCTTAGAGTATTTAGAGTCAACGAAGCAGTACCTGGTGCTGGAAGATCTGGATGTGGATATCATCGAAGATGTCTTGTTAAGGTGAGTTACAATATTTATTAGTTAGGTTTTTCTTCTTTTAATACACTCAGGAATTGTGGAATACCACAATTCCTGAGTGTATTTAATTTATTTGGCAAGAATTGGGCTCAGTTTTGAAGGTTATCGATGGTAGCCTAGAATAATACTGTGTTCTATACCGTGGAATTCTGGACATCCTAACTTGTCTTATAGTTTTTTCTCTAGGTATGCATCTCTTTGTATCCCTTTTTGTCTTCTTTTTCTGAAAGTTAGTGTACTCTTTTGCATATAATTAAACATGACTCAACTAAAAAACTATAGTTGTTACATGTAGATTGTTTCGTAAATGGTACAATTTCAGAGATAAAATCAATGTAGTCGATATAGGCAGTACGTCTAAATAGAAAATTTGCTTATCGTGTCGCTACCTCAGAATATTTATTTTACAAAAATAATATTTTAAAAACAGTTTTCTTAATTTTAAATTATTAATAAAATAATTACATTGTGTGTTAATGCACTTTGAACACTATAAATGGTTTTCCCAGCGAATGACGTAATTATAATACTTTAGAAAATCGGCAAATAGCTGCATATGACCACTATATGAAAGACTTACACATCATTAGTATTTTTGTGTTATGACGTTTATATACTGCAAGGGTTTAACCCAACCTAGCATTTTCCTCTTTTACTTATTAATGTTTGTACAGGTTTATTTGTAACAGTTTCACCCACGTGACCTCACGTCAGAGTCCAAAAATTTTGGGTGAAACAAACATACTTATATATGAAAACATAAATATTTGGTCTATTTATTATTAATATTGATAATATTCGCTCCCGTAGCATAATGCTAGATTATAATATAGCCTATGTTCATAAGAGATAATGTAAGATTAAAATGGTAATGTAATGGATAAAAATAAATTTCTCAAATTAGTCCATTACTTTCGGAGCTTATTCAATTCAAACAAACAAACAAAAAATCAAGTCTTTTCTCTTTAGTTTGATTTGATTACACTTTATAAAAGCCAACATTTTTATTTTTTCGTTAACAAGACTTCAAGTTCAAAGAATACGAAATTACTTTTACCTAATCAAAGTTTTACAAACCCTTTTAAAGCATCGTTATGGAATCCAACAACAGTTGATTCTGTCAAGGACTTTCCAGATTTTTCGAGAATGCTCAAATAATACAATATTTTCTTTTGTTTATTTAGCTCTAACTTTTTTCGCGCGTTAATTACAATAACGTTGTATTTTATGTCACTCCTTGTTATCTTCTAAAAACTTTTTGACATTTACCTCCTCTATAGAAAGTTTTCTTCATTAATGACTAGCTCCAAATAGTGTTCATGTTTAAATTAAGATTAAAACTATAAATAAGCTTTAAGAATTTTATATAGTATCAATAACGAGCAGAGGACAGTTTAAATTATTTCTAACTACAATTCAAACAACATCAATAAAAAACAGTATTGTTACAGAAGTCCAGTACAGATCATAAATATAAAATCTTTTTGTTATTTTAACATATTCTTTAAGATACGCATTGAATGATGATTTATAATTTGCCTCTGAAGTAGGTTGGTTGCCCACCACGGAATAGAAATGTTTTTTCTATTCCGTGGTTCCCACGGCCTGCTTTGTCACAGGCCAGGTATCTAATGAGTCTTATGGTAGAAAATATAAATTGTGTCGTGGAAGGTAGGTTAAAACTATATATATAACGTCATAACTTTTTATGGCTGTTTTTTATGTTATAATTTGTATATAATATAATAATCAACAGATGATATTAAAAAAATAATTACCTTCCTATTATCGATTCAAATGTTTAATTAAAAAAATCGTGAAAGTTTTAATTGATTTGAAACACCACGAGCGCGTCTTCCAGCCTCCAATTTTTACTCATTGCTATTTTTACATTAATATAATAAAATAAATAAAAATAAATTGAGCTTTATTCATTCCATTCATTATTTGGTGCATACATTAAGAGTTACAATTTGAATTTCAAAAACATTTGAATTTATACATTCAAATATTCGAATGTTTTTGAACAGAAAAAGGCAAATTATTTATCAATTTTTTTTAACAATGGCGTGTCATAAAGCTAAAAGATTGTGATAGTGGGGATGATTCACACCCAGTTTGTTCTGAAGCTCCACCTCTCTGTGACTCAGAAACCGCATCTTGAAGTGACACCGAAAATATTAAAAAATAACTCCGCCCAGATTTGACGTCATATATTTATTTTGTGGATCATCTTAGGAATGATCTATACTACAATATTATAGAGAGAAAAGATTTGTTTGTTTGTTTGTATTGAATAGGCTTCGAAACTACAGGACTGATTTGGACGAAATTTTGTAAAGAGATTCATATCTTCGTAAAAGAAAACTTTGAACTTTTAATTTCAAACCACGGAGCATTGCACGTAGGCCGAACAAGACTAATAAATATTAATCAATATTTAGCAGTATTAGTTTTAGTCTTCTTTTTTCTTGTTAAACACTAACATACCTTTTAAGTCTAACTAAATCAGGTTATGCCTTTTCTATATGTTCAACCAAATAAAATATATTTCAGTTATAAATCACAGGCGGGTCTCAAGTTTAACGAGGAAGGCACGGAGCGGTACTATGTGGAGAAGACGTTTAACCACTTAGCTCGCTTGAGGACTGTTCAATTGGATTTGTGGGGCTCAGTGCGGTAAGCTCTTTGCAAACTTTGCTGGACAATAATCCTCTCTTTGCGAATTATTTAATTGTTTTCAACGGACTGGAATATTATTTTCTGAGATTATTTTGGTTTTGAAAAAGTCGGTTGTTGTACGTTGCATTTTTGGAACAAATATGCATCGATAATGTATTCAATATGGCACAGCATTTAAGCTCTAGGTGTCATCGTTTCAATTGTTTTATTTTTTTTTATTTATTTTTGTTTAAATATTATTAAAACATTGTGCTAGTTGCTAGGGTTATTAATATTGTTAATACATATATTATGTCTAATGATATTTATTGCATGTGTGCGGCTAGCCTTTAAGTAAATTTTTGTAAGTTTTAAATATCTAAGTTTATAGGAACAGAATACATCACGAACGAATGTAATTTCATTCTGTTGATTATAACATTATTTTTATCTGCGGCATTCCGTTGCAGGAATTTTAATCAAAACTTTTGTGCTTCAGTGTGGAATGAATGTACCTTTTCAGTCGTTGTGGCATATGAGTTTGTGTGTGTTCTTACGTACCCTTAGTTCACAAGTAAATTCATTACTTGACATTTGACTTGGTAATTGGAGTTCATAGTGGTTATTGCAGATGGTGTGATCTCCATACCTAAAAAAATATGGGCACACATATCAACAACGTTTCATATCACAATAATGTTATTGAGTCAAGTCACAATAAATATAAGTACGTTTATCTGTAACAAGTTGTGCCCCGCGGTTTCCGTAGGATTTTCAGGAGAAAGACTATCCGATGGCTATATATGTACAAAATTCTATTTCAATCGGTGCAATGGTTAAAGCATGGAGACAGACAGACGGACTGAGTTAAAAGTATGGAAATAAGGAGTAGCTGTCACAGATAAACATGTTCGACGCGGTTTCGCTCGGGCGTAGCCTAATGTTATATAGCGTATAACCTTCCTCGATTAATGGTCTATAATATAAGTCAAAATATTTTCAAACCGGTTCAGTATTCCCTGAGATTAGCTTGTTCTAAGAAACAAACTTTAGCTTTTTTTATTAACAATATAGGTAGTACAAATAGGTATACTAAATAATATAATGGTACAATTTTTGTCTAGTTTAAGATAGGCTTTGTGTGAAATGTTTGCAACTACATTACATTAAATTGAATAACAGGGTATTTTACACGACACATTGATTTTCAGGGAATCAGTGAGCCACGAAGTGTGGTCTGCGCGAAAGACCCTGGTGTTCGGGATTGTTGTACTCATCTTGGTGCTGCTCGTCTCCCCGTTGTTGATTTTGCTGTTAAGATATACTATAAATACTATACAGGTGAGATACCATTTTGCCTTTACGTTTAAGAGTTTCTAATTTCGAACGAAATCAGGTTTAAAAAATATTGACGACCCGATTGGTGCAGTGGTACTAGCAATATTGCGATGGAGGGTGTGGGTTCGATCCCTACGAGTAGAAAATTAATTAAAAAAATATGTGATGAATATTCTACTGCATGGGTATTGATGTATCTACTTAGATATATTAACACATATTCTCTTAAGTTTACTTTGATATAAGAGTATTTCTTATGGGTTGTGGGAATTTTGAGAACAGAATAGAATGAACATTTTCAAAGACAACCCTATTGAGATACATTTTTTATTTTTTATTTTATTTGTTAAACTACTCCAGTCATGCTTATTTGGAATTTTGCATTCAGATATATATTCTGTATGGTATTTAAATCGGGTATTGGGTATATGTAAAATCCGTTTCACTGATCAATTTTTATTTAGAGATCCAGGACCTCTCTCTTGTAATGAGTAAGGCGCTAACCACTGAACCAGCGAGGTGGTCAAATGCATATTACTTAGAGATATAAAAAGGTCAAACCACTCGTGCTTACGCGAGAACTCACTCACTCATTAAATGTGATGACATTTTTCTACATAAATTTTTCTTGAACTTTGAACCGACGGTTAGTCATAGTTGACATTGTCAGAGACAGTTCACCGTGCATTCAATTAGTTTTATGGTGTCGAGGAAATTGAATTGAACGCGAATGAATGAATTAATCATCGCCTATATGAATGTGTTGTGTTCGTAAAGATTAGTACATTTAATAGACGTGATGCGTAATTGTTTCGATATAAATACTATTCTAGTAAATATTATAATATTCTGGCAATGTTTATTTTAAATTACAGATCATCAATTCTATGTATGGCTTGAAATATTTTAAAAAGTAGTGTAATTTTTTATTTTAACGAAAATTTTCTAGTAAAGAAGACGAATCAAAGTAAAATGTAGGACGTCATTAACATAATTTTTAATATTTTTTTAAGTTAATTCATAAAAAGACTCAGGGACTCAGCTCAAGATATTAATTTGGTTGTATAAAAATATTATTTAAAGATTTATAAAGTAATTTTGTAGTTTATTCTTATAATGTTATCAACGTTCTTTAAATCCGGTCATTATTATTAATAATTAGTTGTTATTCTTAATAATGGTCTTTCATAACTGATGTTCTGTTATACTAGGTGTTCTGTTATAGTTCAGAGACTATTTTTTTAATAACTAAACTTCATTTACTTCTTATTCAAACTTTATTTTTAACATTCAAGTAGATTTTTCCCCCGTAAAATAATTTTGTAATATCTTCTTGACATTGCATAAAACACGTATAATTTATTTAGACTATGCTTAAATCACTTGTTATACTTGTTATATATCAATACTAATATTATAAAGCTGAAGAGTTTGTTTGTTTGTTTGTTTGTTTGAACGCGCTAATCTCAGAAACTACTGGTCCGATTTGAAAAATTCTTTTAGTGTTAGATAGCCCATTTATCGAGGAAGGCTATAGGTTATATATCATCCCGATATTCCCACGGGAGCGAAGCCCTGGTGCGCAGCTAATCTATTATAAACTTTGTAAATATCGCTTCTCACGTTTCAGAAATTCACTGAATCAATAGAAATAAGTACTCAAAAGTTAGTGGCAGAGAAGCAAAAGAGTGACTTGCTCCTCTCCCGCATGTTGCCGCTCCCCGTGCTGCGGCGGCTCCGCGCGCAGCGCACCGTGCCCGCGGAGGCGTTCGACGCCGTCACTATCTACTTCAGCGACATCGTGGGCTTCACCAACATCTCCGCTAACAGCACTCCTATGGAGGTCATCAATATGCTCAACATGCTGTACAAGTGAGTTACTATCGCATAGCACTTTTGTCACTTGTTCCTAATATAGTGGCAGAGAGAGGACAAGAGGGACTTGCTCCTTTCTTTGCTTCGCGCGGAACGCTCAGTTCTTATGGAGGCCTTTTCACGGGGTAACTATGTAATTCAGTGACATCGTGGGCTTCATCAATATCAATGCTAACATCACTCCTATAGAGATCACCAACATGCTCAACATACTGTACAAGTCAGTTTTAGTCGCATGTTGTAGCTTCTTTTGTCGTGTTTCTTCTAGTATAGTAATAGAAGCAAGAGTGACTTGCTCCTCTCCCGCATGTTGCCTCTCCCCGTGCTGCGGCGGCTCCGCGCGCAGCGCACCGTGCCCGCGGAGGCTTTTGACGCGGTTACCATATACTTCAGCGACATCGTGGGCTTCACCAACATCTCCGCTAACAGTACTCCTATGGAGGTCATCAATATGCTCAATATGCTGTACAAGTGAGTACAAGTGACTTTCGCGCTTGCTCCTATTACAGTGTCAGGGAAAGTACAAGGGCTTGCTTCTTTCTCGGATTCAAGCGGATCGCTTAGTGCTTACGAAGGACTTTGGACCCGGTTATTATCTATTTCAGAGTCATCGTGGGCTTCACCAATAGCACTGCCAACAGCACTCGTATGGATGTCATCAACATGCTCAACATATTGTACAAGCGAGTTGTCGTCACAGGTCGTAGCTCCTTCTGTCGTGTTTCTTCTAGTATAGTAATAGAAGCAAGAGTGACTTGCTCCTCTCCCGCATGCTGCCGCTGCCCGTGCTGCGGCGGCTCCGCGCGCAGCGCACCGTGCCCGCTGAGGCGTTTGACGCGGTTACTATATACTTCAGCGACATCGTGGGCTTCACCAATATCTCCGCCAATAGCACCCCTATGGAGGTCATCAATATGCTCAACATGCTGTACAAGTGAGTTCTTTCGCGCTTGCTCCTATTACAGTGGCAGACAAAGTACAAGAAGTACTTGCTTCTTATTTGGATTCAAGCGGAACGCTTGGCATAATACAGTGGCAGAGAAAGGACTGCTTGCTTCTTTCTCGGATGTAGCTTCTTCCCGTGTTGAAACGGCTTCACGCGCACCCTCAATGCTAAATGAGTTCTTTTGATGCTGTTATTATCGACTTCAGTGACATCTATATCGATGCCAACATCACTCCTATAGAGATCACCAACATGTTCAACATTCTGTACAAGTGAGTATAAGTCGCATGTCGTAGCTTCTCTGTCGTGTGTCTTCTAGTATAGTAATAGAAGCAAGAGCGACTTGCTCCTCTCCCGCATGTTACCTCTCCCCGTGCTGCGGCGGCTCCGCGCGCAGCGCACCGTGCCCGCGGAGGCTTTTGATGCGGTTACTATATACTTCAGCGACATCGTGGGCTTCACCAACATCTCCGCTAACAGCACGCCTATGGAGGTCATCAATATGCTCAACATGCTGTACAAGTGAGTTAACAATAACAATAGCGCCTTGTGTAGCGTTCGACGTAGCGTTTGTTCTTAATACAGTGGCAGCGAAAGGACAAGAGGGACTTGCTTTTGAGATGTTGAAGCGACTTCGCGCGTAACACTCAGTGCTAACTGAGACCTTTTGATGCGGTTACTATCTACTTCAGTGACATCGTTGGCTTCACCAATATGGCTGCCAGTAGCACTCCTATCGAGGTCATCAATATACTCAACATGCTTTACAAGTGAGTTACTGTCATATAGCTCAGTCTATAGTGTTTCTTCTAGGAGAAGATAAGAGTGACTTGCTGCTCTCTCGAATGTGCTCACCGTGTTGAGGCGGCTTCATGTTTGATGTTTAACGCCGTAACAGTATTTCAATACATAACATTTAGTATGATTTTAATGCAAAATTAAAAACCAGTTAAGATTAAAATTTACAACATTAGCATTATTCGAAATCTTAAATTCCGTTTACTGAAAAAATACCTACAACGTAAATTATTGAAATTTCCGTCTTTTACATAACATGGATTATTTTTTGATTTTGATTATAGAATAATATCATTGGTATGCCCAATTATTATTGAACTTTAACGCATCACTTGATCACACAACTAATAATTATAATCGAATGTTTAATAAATAAAATGACCTTTTATTGTTTGTTTTTCAGAATGTTTGATGACAAAATAATGCAATACAACGTGTACAAAGTGGAAACGATAGGCGATGCATATATGGTTGTGTCCGGCCTTCCGCAACGAAACGGTGAGGAGACAATTATAAAGAACTGCTTGTCATTCATTGTTTTTGTTGCACTTTTTAATAAGATTTATACATCTTAGTATCCAATAAAGTTACCCTTTTTATAATAGCTTTTACCCGCGTCTTCGCTCGGAATAGTTTTTTTTTAATAGGCGTCCACAAGAGACGATGCAAAATATTTTTAAATTGTAGACAGGCGAAAAGATTAAAAATATAAAAATAGGGAATATAAAGTAAGCGGAGTGGAAGGTGATGGTCGATATAAATTAAAAAAACTTTGAAAAGAAAAACAAAAAAAAAACCGCCTTTTAATTATATCATCATATCATTACCAGCCGATTTCTAATTTTAGCTCTCTTTACTGAAAAACACAGAGACCGGATCGTTTTGAGCTACAACGAGGAAGTTATAATACATAATACAGTTATCTTTACAATAACAATCTTAATTATTTAATTTATACGTCACGGGTTCCGTCAATCTACGTCACTGATTGTAGTTTCGTCACGGATAAGTAATGATGTCTTTCTGCACGTACTTGCGTCAATCCTAACCGCATGCCCAAAACGTTTCTAGCTTCAAAAACATTAATTATTATGTAATAGTATGTCCAAAAAAGGTTATGTGAGCCAATGTTAGTAGATTTGTACCGCGAAATTTTGACATATTTGTATTTTACTCGTCTATACATAGCAGGGTGAATTTTTTAAGTGAGCTTTTAGTGCCAAATCCTTGAATATGGGGAATATCAAAAAATATTAAACAAAATACTTTTTAAAGGATTCAAATTCATTTCATGTTAAAATTTCATTATGTATGGACGATGGATACGTGAACACGTGAACTCGCCTATAGGCAGGTTTACGAGGAAGGTCATCTAACTCTAATTACAAGTACAATTACAGTAATACGCGAGTGAAGCTAGTAGATAATTCAAGTTACGCCACGGGCCCGTCATGTAATGTCTTTAGTTTCGTCAAAAATAAACAAATTTCTCTATCACGTCACTGCCGTACTTTTCTTCATTTTTCATCATTCCTTTGTTTTTGTCCAGTCTTGTATTGTTTATTTTTTGGTTTTCTTTTGTATTATTGTTTGTATTTTAATATATCTTGTGTGTCAATAAATGTTTCTTTTTCTAATAATCATTCTACAAGTTATCAGACGTAATATCACTGTTCTATAAAATATTCAGTTGAACGTTAAAGGACATTGGATTAAAGTTAAACATTTATGACGTAATGCAATCGTGGTCAATCACCTAAACGTTTATTAGCCTTTAAAGGACATTGAGAGTTCGCGACCTACTGCAATAGTGATACAGTTATACAGAGCACCGTATACAACCACAAACCAAACACAGGCAAGAGATGACGTATATTCGATGCCCCCGGATCACGCACTTTCCTTCAGATAACGAATTTAACTGTAACCAAGTTCTCTTGTGCCCATATTAGTGACGTTAGAACGTTGTCGTCATTGTTTTCATGTTTTGTAATAATAGTCTATTGAAGTGTTACCTGTTTTGGGTTTACCTTGCGTTTGTCAGAAAAAGCAATTTTAGGTCATAACCCTTATCACGTCAGTGTCATCTTGGAAAAATGGGGTGCATAATTAGGTTTTTTATAGTTTATCTGTCAAAAGATTGCAATATTATCTCTACGACATTGTCATGTAACTTTTTAAAGCAAAAGTAAGGCAAATATTAACGATACGACCATTTGCAGCCCATTTGAGGTTGGAATAGTTGAGAGCCCATCAACTTGGATTTATCTTTATACTACTTTCACATACAAAAAAAAAAATTGTGTCCTTTGATGAGTGCAACCCCCAATGTAACTTTTCAATGGACTATAAACAATAATAATGCAAATATATAAATTATGTTTCAAATCTGTTTGTGGTCTTGGATATGGAACTTTATGTACCATAACAGTAGAAAGTAGAACATAATGATAAAGGATGAATTAAATATGTATTATAATACATTATCTTACCGCCGTTTTCAATATTCTATCCATCCCTTGTTTTGCTTGCTAAAGTCAGACAAATCTATCCATTTTCACTTACTTTGATTTCAATATCCTAACAATGGTTACATTTGCTATGACTTATATCTATCTATTGTCATATAATCTGACATAACAATCTATCCATAATCATTGTTACATTATTGAAAATGGCCGTAAGTAGAGTAGTGGTAAAGTAAATCAAGACCTTTCATTTCACACTACACTCAGGTATATTTGTATTATTTTGTAAATCAGAAGGGGGTTACAAAGATAGGGGATCGTTTTATTATAAATATTTTTAGTATATAGAACGTGCAAAGCTAGGCGTGCGTTTTGTAATGAATGAAGTTCATCTCTTGAAAATAATGGTTGAGTCACATATAAGAGAATCGACGTCTTTGAGATAGATTTCGCACCTTTCCAAAAATGCTTACGGTTGACCGTACCTAATGTTTTACTACTGTGGCCGTAACTCATTTGTAGATTCTAACCACGTCATACGATTATGATAATCTAACGTATATTCCGTTAATAGCAATAATTTGAATAAGATACGTTTAAATCTCACGCTTGGACATGCATAGACCGGTCTGGACAAGTGGACTAACTTGTTCTGCATTATCAATTTAATACCTCATCATTATGTAACTGCTGCGGGCATTCCTCGGGTTTTCTGCAGTTGTAACCTTGACTAAGATTAAATTACCTTGTTTTAAATTTCAAAATACCAACACTTAAAAATAACGTTGCCTTTAGGTTTTGCCCGTGATATACAAAATGTTAACTTCGTAACTTTGCTAGACGAAAATCTGAGGTATATATTCAACTCGATTAGTTCCCTAATGAATGCTTCCGCATTATTTTCGATAAAAAAATGCTGTATATTTTAAAACCTATAAGGGGGTTTTATACTAAACAGCGTAAAAACTGAACGATTAATCATGCAAATCTAACTTTTTACTAATTGTGTCACATAGACTCGCGATATCAGATATGTTTTGCATTATTAATGTTAAAGATGTGGCTGACGCAGGTACAGAAATTTCCTCATCTAAAAATAGCTTGGTGTCTATTAAACTAATGTAATATTTAAAAAATTAAGTCCATGTGACTTGAAATAATTTGCATAAGAAGTAAATCATAATATTTGGGTATTTTTCATATAATTATTCACCTTATTTGGTATTTGCGCTTAGTAACTATGTTTCAAAAGAGGAAACTAGTTCTTGTTTTTGCATAAATACGTACTAGTTATTTTTTCCCAGCTTTGACTCCGATGGCACGAGCCTTTCCTCGTATTCTCCGGTATCTTATTAACATTAATTGTTATTATTATTCTGTCTCATGACGTGTCTGTTGCGTAAAGGGTATCGTGCTGTGTGTTATTCAACGATTTACTAAGCTGCTATTATGTCTATATTATGTTTACTATTTACGGTATGTATCAATTATGCGAAGTGTGAGTTTCCCGCGTGTTTGCCTTTAATTGCCAATTCAATTTAACATATATGGATTGTTTTATTCTTTTCCCTTATGACGGAACAAATAAATTATGATTATGGGTAATTTGAATGTAAGCGATTATGTTTGCTCTCATCTTTCTGTAGGACTAGACTATCTGGTATTTTTTTGCATAATAGGACAGGAATCATTGGAAGATTCTCTAATGGGAAAGTGATAAATTTTACTGACCCAAAGATTACATTTTTTCTTTATTTTATTGGGTCATAAGACCATGTATGCCAGCACCATCACGTACCCTAAAAATAAAATCAGATTTCTTTTTTCTTTATTTTATTGGGTCATAGGATCACCTAGTGTACACCATCGCGTACCCTAAAAAAAAATCACTCCTATCATAAAATTATCGGTAATTAATTAAAGGGAACCGGCACGCATCCGAGATAGCCGACATGTCTCTATCCCTGATGCGTAGCCTGGAGGGCGCGCGCGTGCCGCACCGGCCCGCGGAGTTCCTTCGCATCCGGGCCGGCGTGAACACCGGGCCGTGCGTGGCCGGCGTGGTGGGCACCACCATGCCGCGCTACTGCCTCTTCGGCGACGCCATCAACACGGCCAGCCGCATGGAGAGCACGGGGGAAGGTAGTACTTTTTATATTATAGCAGGCAAGCGGGGCATGCGGTTCAGCTGATGTTAAGTGCCTGACTGCAGCCCATGAACATCTACAACATGAAATTTCGCAGATGTCTTCCCGGCATCAAGAAAGGCGAGAGTATAAGGTTTAGTGATGGGTAGTTGGGAGAGGACTAGAACAGGACGGAAGAGGAATGGGAGGGGAATACAGGCCTTCGGGCACCCGCTCACCGTATGAAACATAGTGCAATACTGCTTCACGCCGGTTTTCTGCTGGGGGGGTGGATTTGGTGACAGCCCTAAGGCTTTTTTGCAAACGTTAAAAATCGTGCAACCGTACGATTTTAACGCTGTGGTAATACTGTTATTTCTTAAGCCGTTGGGGCCAACATACACTATTAGACACCATAAGAGATATTTTTCTACATATGTTTATAAAGTAATCTCCGACTTTTGTATTACTTTGGCACTTTCGGAAGGTTCAGACATAAGACCGATGGCCTTACGTACACAATTTGTAGAAATAAGTTTCAATTACTTACTTTCTACAAAGGGCAGAACAACTTAAAAACAACAATAGAATGATTTGAAGTCGATACATGTAGTATAAAACATACATAAAAAGTACTAAAAAAAGACGTAAAAATACCGTTACTCGATTATTTATCGAGGCAAATTTAATGGCGTCCGTTGTAACTTTTATTACTTATTGTTGAGCTTTTCAAGTCATGCCGAAATCTTTTGATAAGCAATCTCTGTTATATTTCTAAATAAATTTTTTAAACTTGTTAAAACACACGTTTATTTATAATTCTTTTGTTGTCAGCCATGAAAATACATATATCGCCAACAACCAAAGAAGCACTAGACGCTATTGGGAATTATGTAGTGGAATCACGAGGTCTTGTAGATATTCAGGTAAGCTTTTGTTGTGATTATTTATTCTTATTTATTTATTTACACTTTTTGTGGTGACGAAATAAGAGTACATTCTATAATAGAAAAAGATAGGCCGTGGAAGAGGTCACTTCTAAGTGATCTCTTCGTATGGGAAAAGGTATTGTAAGAGGTAGATCAAAGTGTAAAGATATGAAAGAAACATAAATAGATGTATAATATAAAATGTAGTAATAAAGATTACTTTGGTTGCATTAAAAATAAGAATTTATGTGTTATTTCAGAAACGTTATAATTTTTCCTGATATGCAAAAATTAAGTGAAAGTCCAAAAACTTTTTTTCTATTTATAAAGTTTAAATAATTGTATACAGTAAACATATGGTTGCCAATCATATGAATCCTACTAATATTATAAATGTGTAACCTTGTGAGTATGCATTAAAGTATGTTTGTAACTCTTTCACGAAAAAACTACTGGAAGGATGTTGATGAAACTTAGTATACATATAGGTAAGGTAATTATGGATGTTTGGATGTTTGTATGTCAGTACCCCACATCTATTAAACGGATGTAATTTCGTAGACAGATAGCCAAGCTGTGGATGTGGATAGAATGTCTTTCAGTCTATAGAACCCGATCTTAACGCGATCAGAGGCGTGGGCAAAATCTTTCTTAATTAAAGAAAAAAACAGAAATGGGTCCTCTGAGAGAACTCTCTACGTGGCTCAGTCTTAAGCGGTCACTTGTCATTGATTACAGGGTCTTACCACGTACAGGTGTGTTTTAACAGTGCCAGCGATATTTGGGATGTCTTACCGGGCGTCGGCGAGCAATCACTAGTTTTGAATAGAATCTTATGCTAGATTTTTTGGGGATTCCAGGGTAAAGGGGTGATGGAGACGTTCTGGCTGGTGGGGCGCACGGACGAGAAGGTGGAGAGCCCGCGCTGCGTGCGCCTACAGGACTACGACCAGAATGTTCTGGAACTACTCATTAGGTCCTAATGTATAATTTGTTTCCAATAAATCTATTGACAATGCATGCGTTTTATTGTGTTTTAGCTGTTCTGAGCGGCTTTGCAGCAATCATTCTATATGACATTATATAATTTATATTTTGAATTGTTACGTTGATGGAACTGCATCTTGATTTTCAAAAAACACTAAGAAAATAAATAACTGTGGAAGTAAAGATATTTTTCACAAATTAATCAACTTAAGTTATGTTAGCCAGTTTAAGATACAGCTTTTGAATGCTGAAAGAATTTTGAAATCAGTCCAGTTCGTGTAAAAACATTAGAAACATACATAAAAGTTTTCTTTACCACATTAAGTAAACTTTGGTTTTCCTTTCATTGGAACGCAGTCCAAGTATATTATTTTTAACTGTCCATTCTCGCTAAATATGTTTTTCTTAAAATCACAATGCAAGTTTTATTCGCCAAAATCGGTTTCATAACACCTTACAAAATATTTTGCAATTCCTCAGTTTAGGGTTTTAATTTTTTTACCAAAATACCTCAAGAAATTTTTAACTTATGAATCATGATTAGGTCATCTAGTTCCACAATCTGCGTAACAATCTGACGCTCTGTAATATTTCAAAATAATCATGTCTTTTTCATTTTCATGAGCCTTGATTAAAAAATCAAGGCTAAATAAAAGCTTAACAATTATTTATTAGTCTATTCATAAATTACATTTGAATAGATGATTTGATTGAAAAGTTACATTTGGATTCGTGATTCTCAGAAGACGGATTTTTAAGAATTATGTTTTTTAGATGTTAACCATGGGTCTATCAAAAAATGTATAAAAATTATGTAAAAAAATTTCAATATTTTAATGTAATTTATTTAATATTTGAAGCTTTTAACATATTATACATAAATAACAAGGTTATTTTACTATGACAAAATGAAGAACATATTGGCGACGTTGGCTCACGCATATTTAAAATTGCGTAAATTGATTAATCAGAGAGTTTGTTACAATATTACACCATGTTATAAGCCCGCCTACACAACAGGTTTTCTACATTTTAAAGGATAATAGAAGTGTGCCATGTGCATCCAAAGGTGTTTCCCGGTTTTTCCTCAAAACGTCACCAAACGCTACCTTACGCGTATGATATGAGTCAAGCATGATTTAAATAGTAGCTTCAATTGGGAGTTCATTCAGACGAGTGTCGGATCTCCCACGATGAGGACTGTTATCCTTGTAGTTGTGTTGTGCCTTGCGGTCGTTCAGGCCCGAAACATTATGAGTATTGATGTAGAAGCGAGATCTTTGGATGTCTCGAGTGCTAGTGCAAGCCAAGCGAGTGTTGTGAGAGTGGAGAGATCAGCGATCGTTGGAGGAGGGAATTGTGCGATTGGACAAATATGGTTTAGGACTAAATGTGTTCCAAAAAGAAAGTAAGTAGATTTTTTATAGCAATCATATTTCGTTTTCTTTTTATTATAATAAAAGTACGTATTCACTTTTAAAATATAATTTATTTAATTGGTCGAATTTTGGACACGATTGTTTCGGCAGTTTAACGATTTTACATTTAAAAGTTATGTCCATATTCTTTATTTTTAAAGAAAAGCTCAAACAATCATAAATAAAAAAGAAAATTTTAGAAAATTTAATTACCTCAAAGTTCACTACAACTTCCATATTAGGAAAACGATGGATTTATTTTCAAGAATTACTTAGTCATTGTGTTAATTATATAGCACCGTTTATTAAATAATAATTATATTATTAGTATAACAAGAAGCTAATAAAACGTTATCTTTTTCAGATTACAAGGAAAATGAATGCAGATTATGTGACGCGACAAGGAATGAATTTCCCTTCAAGTCAATTTTTGTTTATACACAAATATTGACTCAGTTCATCGCAAATTAACTAATTGATATTAGACCAAATTAGTATGGAGGTGAATTTAACCAAATTGATTTGAGACAAGCTTATATATACTTTTGTCTCTTTCCTCCGAAATATAAGCATGATACTTAAGTTCATTTATGTTAAGTACCCTCTTAATATTTGAACTTTGGATCTGAATGAGGAAAAAAATTACGCCAGGGAGTGTCATTAGTTCGTAAGGAGTGAGGATGAAACAAGTATTATTTGTTTTAAGTCACAATTAGTTAGTAGTTTTGTGTACAAAGCATTTATGTTGGATCATAAATTATTTAGCTATTGTAAATATTCCATTATTTATTATTTATTTATTTATATATCCTTTATTGCACTGACAATAATATAAAGAGCTTATAACTAGAGTCTTAAATGTTAACAATAGGCGGTTTTATCCCTAAGGAAGCGATTTCTTCCAGACAACCTTTAGTACAGAGAGAAAGTTGAAGAATTACTTTAATATTCGTTGATATTATGAGGATAATGACTTGCCTTGATAATATTGGGAACTTAAGATTGCTTTTTTTATAAAACAAAACCTGTTTAAATTATTGTAGTTTTTATATAGAGAAAAAATGTGTTACAAGACGCAGGCGTCAAAACACTTTTTCCTTATATTTTTAGGACTATAATTGTATTTAAACTTATATTTTTTAGCTATAATTAAAGAAAATATGTTGTTAAATTATTTATAATGTATTTGCCTACTTATTTGTAACATAATATTATAAAATATTTTCCAATATTAATGTGACAAAAACACAGAAGCTCAATTGTGATATTATAATTGTTTATAAGTATTTATTGCAGTAGCTACTAAGTGTTAATTATTTTATAAGGAAATAAAACAATATAAATTACTTTTGTTTTTTTTTTGTTCTTTCTATAAAAGAGTATGATTATTTCTTTGCGTGACACAAAAACATATTATCGAGTTAAAATCTCAGGACATAAACTATTGACATATTAATCAAATGAACATATAATAACAAAGGAATAGTTAACAACAATAAAATTCCAGATATGAGTAGCGATTCATGTCAGAAAGGATTAAAATTAAGATGTACGTACACTGTACAGCCTCTCTATTCAGTTACGCTGGTTAAATACAAGAGAGATCAGGGTACTAATTTACAAATCCAATTCGGGTCAGAACAAAGACGTTTCTGTCGAAATTTGTATGAATCTTGTTCCGATTTTCGATACTTTCCCATCGGATTAGCTTTTGTGAATAGGGGGCCAGACCCCGTGCAGACGCCTTCAGTCCGACCTGAATGGGATTTGTGAATCAGTACCTGGCAGGGCTATTGCGTAAGCGTCGTATACAACTGATAGAGTAGATCACTTTGCAAAGTGACCAACAATCAATTGTCAAACGAATCAATCACGGAATAGAAAAAACAAGTGGAAGTGCCCTAGTGCTTCTTTAGTATGAGAACCAATGTCGCCAAACTCACACATTGACAAATTAAATCGTACAATGCATACAAAAGAAGTAATGTCAAAAATTGACAAAAAAACATTTCGGTTGAAAATCGTATTTATTGTTATTTAAAATGAAGTCTTTTTGTATGACAGTAAGGTAGTAATTAGTTTATCTGTTGAATCAATTTTCCACCTAGAAAAAAGGTAAAACTATTCATCGCTAGAGGGCGATATTATAAATTCATTAAATTTTGATCTCTAACACCTTTTAAATAAATATTATATTTACGGTACAACCGTTTGACACTCAGTTGTCATTTTGCTACTCACCCAGTGATTGATCGTATCGATAACTACATGTCGATATTAGTAAAATTTCCACTATTACCGAAAAAT
>LQNK01000884.1:270629-285805 GCA_001586405.1 Phoebis sennae
TTTAGGAGGACGGACTTTGTAGGACAGGAAAATTAAGTCATGATACGAAAAAGCTTCAGCGCTACATTGCCCGTGATTATGCACATGACTTAAGGATGACACAAGGATTAAATCGAGGAGTTATAGAATTATCATCATCGAATCTAAACTACTGAAGCCAGAAAAATGAAATTTGAGATAAAAGACATGTTTTGGGAAATCAACTGAAGATAAAGAATTGCAGTAGGAAAGGAAGATGGTACAACTAAGTATTATTACTTCTAAGTCATAGATGCAAAGCAGTTATTTATGGTTTTTAAATATTTTTAAGTATCGTTTTTTTTATGAAGGAATGGCGCTGGCGTCTATAATTCCATTTGTGTTATACATAAATGTATATTTTTGTAACTTAGAACTTTGTAAGTTAAATTATGTATTATGTATGATTTATTATTTATTGTTGTGGTTTGTAAGATATTATAAAATAAAATATTTAATTTAATATTGATGTAAATTTGTGATATTAATAATGAATTGTGATACTAAAAATATTTGTGAGTGCTTATTTGTTGTACCTCATAAATGATAAGGTTACTTAATTTTAATGTTGAAATAAAAAAACAGATATATAAATTTTGTGTTTTCTTGTGTTTGTATATACTTTCTAGTTTCTGCCCACAGTGAATTATATTAATATTAATAAACTATATCCTATTATTTTATCCAGCTAATAGCTTAGCTAGCCTGGCGTGTATGTGGAATTTTATCTAAGTCCGTTCAGTAGATGTGGTGTGATTTAGAAAAAAACATCTAAATTTCCATTTGGAAGGGCTTTGTTGAGAAACTAATTTACTGGCCGTAGAGCTTTGTGGTGTGATACATAGTAAACAATCTAATCATTCGATAGCGGAGATCTATTTATTTAAAACGTAAAAGATTTTTATTATTGATATGATAATAATTTCCGTAATAACTTAAGGCAGAAGGTTCCTTTAGTAAAGGGACTAAATAAAATAACCGACTTAGTATTACATGGATCTCACAACTTTACGGTAGAAAAACTGAGCTGCGAGGCTTGGTTCGTTTTACAGGATGTTTTTGATGGCATTAATCCTTACTTATTATTACAAATGCGAAAGTAAATCTCTCTAGACATACAGATGTATGTCTATTTCTTCTTCACGCTTGAACCACTTAACTGAATACATGAAATTTTATCAATTTTTGCCTGAAACCTGAGAAAGGATGTAGGTTTGCTCTTATACCGGAAATCCTATGAGAACCCGACATATGTATCCCCGGATGAATCCACATGGCAAAGCTAGTTGAAAAGAACATATTAAAATTCCTTAACATTCCGGTACTTAGAAAAAAATAACTGCAGGTCAAAGGTAAAAAATGGAATTTTGTATTTCGCACGCCTTCGCTCCCATAACATATTAATTATTAATAATATTCTACTATAGCATATAATAATATAGGCTACGTCACTCCGAGATGCAGTTATCTAATGGTGAAACAACTGAAATCGGCCTAGTAGTTTTGTGCAAACATTTATAGACACTAACGTGTCCCCTTTATCTACTAGTAGACGTTGGTTGAGCTAGTCAAATACGTATTCCTTGTTTATGGTTTTTTCTCCACGTCATCGAGAGCTGCCTACGTAGGCAATGACTCAAACATGGCTTAAATACTTGTTGCAATTGGGAGGTCCTACAGACGAGTGTCGGATCTCCCACGATGAGGACTGTTATCCTTGTAGTTGTGTTGTGCCTTGCGGTCGTTCAGGCCCGATATATCATAAGTGATGTAGGAAAAAGCTCTGTAGCATATATGGATGTCAGTGCTAGTGCAAGCCAAGCGGGTGTTGAGAGAGTGAAAAGGGATTTGATTAAGGGTGGGGGGCGGTGCCCTAGGGGGCAGATATGGTTCAGAATTCGATGCATTAAAGGAAAGAGAAAGTAAGTTTTAGTTATTAAAATAATAAACTTGTTCTTTTACAGCCGTTTTCAATAAAGTATCGAATATTATGGATAGACTTGTCTGACTCTAGTAAGCGTAACAAGAGATAGATAGAATATTGAAATTATTATTTAATTATTATTATATATATTATTTTAATTATTATTATTTTAGAGAATTGTATTTCGATTAAAATAACGAATATTAATATAATATATTCGCATTTTTATTGTTGCAGCAGGAAAGTTTTAATAAATTTAATATTTTTTCTCTTTATTTTCAGATAATTGTATGGAAGAGTTAAAACGATCTAGTCTGTTTTATACAAATAAAAATAAGTGTAATGACTGATGTCCGAATACTCAAGTAATACTATACTTGCTGCAGTATAATTCTCTCCCTTTCTCTTTTCATTAGAGTAAGAGTGACAGCATGGCATATTTTAAGAGATGCTTACAGTTGAGTATCGTTTCGGTATTTTAAAAAGAAATTTCATCATCGCCGTATCTAAACTACTGAAGCCAGAAAAATTAAATTTGGGGTAAAAGACATATTTTGGAAAATCAACTGAAGATAAAGAATTGTAGTAGGAAAGGAAGATGGTACAAATAAGTATTATTACTTCTAAGTCATAGATACAAAGCAGTTATTTATGGTTTTTAAATATTTTTAAGTATCGTTTTTTTTATGAAGGAATGGCGCTGGCGTCTATAATTCCATTTGTTTTATACATAAATGTATATTTTTGTAACTTAGAACTTTATAAGTTAAATTATGTATAATGTATGATTTATTATTTATTGTTGTGGTTTGTAAGATATTATAAAATAAAATATTTAATTTAATATTGATGTAAATTTGTGATATTAATTATGAATTGTGATACTAAAAATATTTGTGAGTGCTTATTTGTTGCACCTTATAAATGTTAAGGTTACTTAATTTTAATGTTCAAATAAAACCAGATATATAAATTTTGTCTTTTTTTTTGTGTATATACCCTACTAGTTTCTTTCCGCAGTGAATTTTATTAATGTCAATAAACTATAATATTGTATTATGCAATCCAGCTAATAGTTTAGCTGGCCTAGTCTGTATGTGGAATTTCATCAAAGTCCGTTCAGTAGTTGTGGTGTGATTCAAATAAAAACATCTTAACTTTCTCAATATTAGTAGGATAGTTTAAGAAATTATTATATTTTCTTAAAATACATAAATATGTATAACCTGACGGATAGTTATTTTAACAACATTTATAGGTAAAGTTGGTTAATATTGTGGTAAACGTAACGGTAAAAATTCTAAAGAATGAAACTGATTTTAATGAGAACTTGTATTAAAATGGTCATATAACTTGGACTTAGAAAATTGTTGTCATATGCGATGCATTAAGAGTACCTTTTGTGGACGTTAAAAATTATCATAAATGACCATATAACTACATATAGTCTACGATTGATAGACCATGTTAGAGATGGCCTAAATATGTCCTAGTCCATTCTGACGACAGCATAACTAAAGTAAACGCTCGCCTGGACTCCGCTAGTTCCATATACTAACAATATAATATACAACTATAGCGTTTTTGCCGATGGACGAGGGTCGAAGCTCGAAGACGAGATCACGAGTTAACTTCCGAGTTAGAAACTCTTCAGGCTCTCCCTTCCTGCGACAGCCCAAGCCGAGGTTCATGATCTCCTGCAAATGGGGGGATGTGCTTACCCATGTTGCTAGCCTAGTTTCCCTCAAATGTCCGCGTAGAAAGAAACAAAGAAAACGTACAAAAGGTTATTTAGATATCACATTCACATAAAACAATACAAGAACCTCGTTAAGTAGTAGAAGCTAACTTTGAAAATCACCAATCAAAAGAGATAATTAAGAGTAATTAGTTGTATTAAGACGGTTTATACTCACTGTATTATAATTTACAACTCGGTTAAGACCGACAGTCTTAATACAACTAATTATACGATGGATCACTTATCGTTAAATCAATAAATTAAGAGTAACAATAAAATTATACTCATTTGAAGTATTTCTGATAGTTTTAAAATTAAGGAATCAGTTTAAAAATAAGGAAAGGTAAACTCGAGACGATGACGAATGTCAACTACTAACCGATACAGGTGCATACTATATTCCCGTACTCTCAATCTAATGAGACGAAATTCCACAAGATCAGAGGGAGAGTCTGCTCGGCATATAACTAAAATAAAAAATATTTAACCGATTCCGAACCCCAAAGGTGATTCATTGTGTAAGTATTACGTTGACCACAAGGTTATTATACATACTTTGGGTAGATGACCTCCTCATCTACCCAAAGTATGTATAATATAAAACTATGCCCTAATTGACTCATCGTGAGAGTCTAAATAAAAAAAAAATAATAATTTGATAATCGAAAAAAAAAATGCACTACCAAATGTAGATAACCAAATGTAGTTTTTATTTCTTATTCTAATATACTTTTCTTATTATGAAAGCTTTTCTTTTGTTGAACAATGACATAATGGCGAAGTAGATAATCAATGTGTACCACATGACAGACATTATTATCTAGTCACAATTCACAGTTGGAGTTTAATGGATATATACATAAACCTTCACCGCAGAGCTTATTTTATTATTTTCGAGGAGTTCCCTGGAATATCTTCCACATGTATGATGAGACTTGAACCAAATTTCAAAACCATTAAAACCTATGGAACCACTCTGACACTACTCTTTCGAATGCAAGAATAATTTTCTAAATCGATCTATGAATGCCGGAGATATGCGGTTATATACATAAAAAATATGATTGATTTGAGTAATTCCTTCCTTTTTTATTAGTCGGTTAAAAATGCACTTAAGTGCTTTGCAAAGCTCGGGGTCCTAGGGGAAGGGTATCCATATTTTCCCGGCAGTATTTTCGTCGGGCAATCGTACAGTCCCAACGGCACTTATACAGGGTGTCCCGTAATGAGTGAAGCATCTCTTGAGGGATGATAGCTGAGCTAATAATCTATCAAAAAAACCCGATATAGGTCATATGAAAATATTACTGTTTTTGAAATATTGAGGAACTACAGACTATCAAATCTGACCTCAAAATTTTACGCTATACTAAATTTGGAATAAATATTTTTTTTCTTCCGTTGTCTGATATTTCTATAAATATCTAATCCATGAATCCAAGAAAGCCACTCATAAAAAAAACTTAGTAAAAAAATTATGAAAAACAAATAAGAATTACGGCCACAGTAATATAAAACATTAGATTTTGAAAAAAACTACAAAATCCTCAATATCTCAAAAACAGTGATATTTTCGTATGACCTATATTGGGTTTTTTTTGATAGATTATAAGCTCAGCTATCATCCCTCGAAAGATGCTTTACTCATTACGGGACACCCTGTATCTTATGTACAATGTTGATAATTTTGTACATTTCCTGACAGTTTTAAGAGGAAAATTTCAAGCATGTAACGCAATCTACGGGCTTCGTAGATAGCCTGTAGCTTGTGTCCTCTCAACGTGAACTGCACCATATAATCTTTGAATTAAAACACAGTTTTATTTTGTTAACATAGAACTCGAGACTCCTTTCAAAATTTACAGTACAAGATTGGCACCATTTTTCTTCTATCTTTCGCACAAAAATGACAATCGAGTTCCGTGCCTTTGCCACTTGCTCTTGCAAAGTGTGAGGTACGGTGAGTAGATAACCGACTTGAATGCCTCATATTTATTTCACTATGTACCGATATACTTATAATTATATTTAGCTAATTATACGGCCTTGCATGGTAATGGTAAAGGGACAACTGAAGTGCGAACTATGTGTGTACGTGACCTAAACTTACATGTTAGTTGTAATCATATATCACAGTGTGAAAATCACACAGTGGTTGCATGATTTTGTGACTTTTGAAAAAAAGCCTCAGGGCTATGATAAATTCTGTATAGACTGGAAAGTAAAAGTTATGGCTTTTGAAAGAGACTATGTGTTCATATTTCGCTTTATTTTGTTTGACAAGCGGACAAGCGGAGCATGCAGTTTATCTGATAATAAGTGCCTGACCGAAACCCATGAACATCTACAACATCAAAGTGTCGAAGGCCTTGCCGGCTTGGGAGAATGGGATAAGATGGAAGGGCTTGAAAGTCGCTACCAAATGTGTCCCGCAACACGAATCAAAAATTTCGACATATATTGAAGGAGATGTGGGACGCTGTCTATGTGTGTTTCGTGCAACGACTGTTTTTGCTATTGAGACGTGTGATTAGAGTGTACCGAAAAAAATATATTAAATAATAATAGTAATATGAGCTGAGATTAGTCACCAAAATCCCGATTTGGTTCCCATGTATGGCTATAGCCGCATGAGTATTTATAATTTATCCTGGTAGTGTAATAATTTAACACGAGGATAACATACATGTATTATGTAATAAAAACGGAGTATTTTCGTGAACGCTAATCATAAACAGTGTAACTGGCAATATGAACGCATTGGTGCTCCTTTTGTTGGTATTGAGCTTTGCACACGCACATTTGCGCAGCATCGATTCAACTGGACACCAAATGGCTACCCATGAGAAGAGTGTGAGATTAAAAAGACAGTTATTAAAAGTGCCAAAGAAAATTATGTGCCCGATAAATTACATATTGATTAACGGGAAATGTTACGAAAAAAATAAAAAGAAGTCAAGGTGAGATTTTCAGCTTTTTAAAAAACTTATTTTAACAATTCCCGTTTATTATAAACTAGCTTTCCGCCCGCGGCTTCGCACGCGTGGGCTACTAATTTCTGTATTTTTAGAGGCGCACGACAAAAGTTTAGAAAAATTAAAGTCGCAGGACCGCTCATATATGCGCCTGTCTATAGTGTTTTTTATAATTTTCTATGGAAATAGGTTTCACCAAAATCTCACAGTGCGCGCGCCTCTTCCAAATATAGAAAATTGTGGCACACGCGAGCGAAGCCGCGGGCGGAGAGTTAGTTATTTTTTGAAGGTTTTTGAGAATTTATTGAGAGTGAGCGTTAAGAGTATAAAAAGACATGACCGCAAGTCAACCAAAATCTCACATTGTCACGTGGTATGATATTTTCACGACTTTAGAAGCATATATCTCAAAGAATATTTAATTTATCAAAAAACGCATTTAGAAACCTTTATTTAATTTTTAAAGACCTATCTAATGACATCTAATATCTATCTAATTTAATGATGTATTCGCGATTTTATTTTTTTACCCTCCGTTTACATGTATGGAGAGCCACCCCTAAAATTATTTTTTTCAAATAAAATGTAGCCTATAAGTTGCACCTAATATTGATCTATCAGCATGTGAAATTTTATCAAAAACTGCCCAGTGGTTATTACGTGATCGACGCACATACAAACAGATAAACAGACAAACAGAAAAAAAAAATTCTAACCATGGTTTTGGTATCTATAGAACATACATGTTGCATATCAATTACTCTTTTTGAAAAATATTCAATGTACAGAAATGGTTCGGTTACTGTTTTATTATATGTATAGATTAAATGTATTTAAAAAAAATTGAATCTTATCGACTCATCTATATTTGATAGAATGTAATGACACTTTTTGATGGAAAGATGCAACATATAATTAAAAGATTTATTAATACTTTTCCACTGTTTACTTAATTGTCATATATTTAATTCATAGTAAATACTAAATTGCTAAAATAGTTCGGTGTAAAAGCTTTGATTTAGCAATGCCTTCATTTCAATCTGTAAAGGATATCTTTAAGGCTTGGATTTATTTATTTTTAAAAATAATTATTTCTAGAATTTTGTTCAGATTACCCACATATCACTCCCATTTGTTTCTTCACTATCTAACTAGGAGTGATCTGTGAGACTGACAATGTCACATAAAAAAAATATAACGTCTACTTTTGATTTCCTCACAATCCTTAAAATCCTATTAAAGCACTTCGTCTCAAAGTATAGAAATAAAATAGAATCAGTCCTTTAGCCCTTCCAATACCATTTACTTAAGTACAATACGTTTTACTTAATTATTAAAAATATTTGTTTCAGGAGAATGGAGAGATACACTGCAGTTCGGCGCCAGAATATAAGCAGCAGTCGTCGCGGTGGACGTCGTGGATAATTTTTTTTTTATTTAAAGTGTGAAACTCATTAATACACTCGATGTGCGTAATAATTACCTCGAAGTAACCTCGATTTGTAATTATTTAGCATGGCTTTAACGGACTTGAGTCAGGAAGCTGGCCTTGTTGTTACACCTTCATTTCTTTTGAGGAATAGAGAGCACGAATGTCATCTTGCGCCTGATCTCTCGCCGGTCGTGTCAGCCTGCCGTCCCATCGAATCTTGAGAGTAAAGGAATAGAAAGTGCACCTATGTACGCGCGTATACTTGTGCTATAGTATTTTATTAGGCGTTATAAAGTAAGCAGAATGGAAGCTGGTGGTATAGACATAAATAAAAAACCGTTGATATTTTAGAAGAATTGAATACCCAAATTAAATATAACTGTACACTCTATCTGCCACAATAGTAATAGATCACTATTTTACTAATTACGTTATTTATTTTATGTTTTTTTATGATATTATATAATATATATAATATCATAAAAAACTATATTCACATTTATTTGTATGTATTAGATGCAGACTGTGTTTTTGCGACCTAATAATTAATTTAATTTAAAAGTGGTTGCTTATAATTGTGACAACACTAAGACTATAATTGTAATTTCACAAAACTTGCATCATTTAACAGTGTATGTCATGTTGGTAATCCGTAAAACAACAAATAAATATTAATGTAAATGAGTCAATGGGTAATAATAATTACGACGAATAGAATAATTAATAAATTTTTTTTAGCTCATATTTTCCCCTTTCTTTGTATCCCCTATTTTTTAAAACTGCATAGATAAACACCAGGTATATAGAATAGGTTATTTATTGGTTTATGTTGCTAACCCTGTACAAGTAACAATAAAATGTAATAAATTATTGTGAAAATCAGAAATTCGTATTTTGTCTCAAATTAAAAAATACCTTATGCTGTTGACTTAAAGTACATAATTGACTTTAATACGTACCTAAATTAGATGATATAGGTTCTAGAAGCTTCGATGAGGGATGTGACATATTTGTAGATATCGATAAATTAGTGAAATTAATATTGTGAAAACAATTCACCATTACTTAAATTTAATAAAATCAGCTAAAAGAGTATTGGACTCGCATACGAAAGATCCCATCGTATAAAATGTAATACTGCAAACCATAAAAACAAATTGAAAATAGTATTAAAATAGTTCGCATAAATTACAGTTTTCTTAAGAATCCTTCTATAAAAGGAAAATGGATAGATGCTACGGGAAGACTAAACTGGATGCCATTCAAATATAGCACTATGTGCTCAGAGCAATTTGAGCATAAATAAATACATATTTGATATTTATAATACAAATTAATTAAGGAATCATAACTGCCTTTGCCTTGCCTATTCCTCCTCTTAGAGTTCTTAAATTTATGTTTAATTATTTTTCGGTAAATAGTTTGAATTGAACTAATATCGACGTGTAGTTATCGATACGATCAATCACTGGGTGAGTAGCAAAATGACAACTGAGTGTCAAACGGTTGTACCGTAATTTATATAACATTTATTTAAAAGGTGTCAAAGACCAAAATTTAATGAATTTATAATATTGCCCTCTAGCGTTGAATAGTTTAACATTTTTCTAATTTATGCTAGGTGGAAAATTGATTCAACAGATAAACTAATTACCTTACTGTCATACAAAAAGACTACACTTTAAATAACAATAATACGATTTTCAACCGAAATGTTTCTTGTCAATTTATGACATTGCTTCTTTTGTATGCATTGTACGATTTAATTTGTCAATGTGTGAGTTTGGCGACATTGGTTCTCATACTAAAGAAGCACTAGGGCACTTCCACTTGTTTTTTCTATTCCGTGTAAATAACAATAATACGATTTTCAACCGAAATGTTTCTTGTCAATTTATGACATTGCTTCTTTTGTATGCATTGTACGATTTAATTTGTCAATGTGTGAGTTTGGTGACATTGGTTCTCATACTAAAGAAGCACTAGGGCACTTCCACTTGTTTTTTTTCTATTCCGTACTAGAAACTAACACCTTATTTTGAAATAATTTAGGGAAACTTTGTAGAATATGATGCCAGATGTCATGATATATTCACGCTACTATATACCATACAGAATGATGGATATTATGCGTTTTATATTAACCCTATACAAGTATTTTGTAATTAACTACAGTACAACTGTAATTTATTTGTAAACCTGTTAGACAGGTCAACTTACCATGTTATTGCAAATAAATGTTATTGGAAATAATGTGGCTTTTATTGACCGAGCGAAGCGAGGTCTCAGAGTCGAGATGGCCGGGCGGTTGTATGTTTGTATGTAAGTGTGAAAAAATTTGTCCGACGATAACTTGAGTATCGTTTATCCGATTTTGATATAATTTAATAGGCAAATAATTAAGACAAAAGAAAATTCCGAGTTCGAAGATGAGCGTAATCGGTGGGGGGGCAACGAAGACAGGGGGGTGAAACAAGCGATTTTAATATAAATATTACCGAGTGTGGTATCAAATGAAAGGTATTGATGTATACATTACGACGCGAGGTCCAGCTCAGGGTGAGCCACTAGTTGGCTTGGGTGTGTTCAACTTCAATATTCTCACCATATAATTTTAGAATACCACAAATATATGCATGCAATATTATTTAATTTTGTAAGCCTGCTTGGATGCTAATATCTATCTATCATCCAATCTAGCTAATAATCTATCTATATACGCAATTGCATCAAAACTTATTCAGTAGTCACGTCGTGATTGATATACAAACAAACTTTTACATTTATAATATTAGTAGGATGTTCACGAAGAACTGTTTAATTGAGGGGCAATTTTCTTGATTATTTTTTTGCATGAAGTGTATATTCTCGATGGGTTCTTATTTCCAAGATTTGTTGATAACTTTGATGATGAACCATTGTCTAAGGTGTTACTTTTTCAATCCGCGACGGACACCCTAGTGTCCAAACAGTTTGAGAACCTCTGGTCTAAGCGAGTACAAGTTAAGTTTGAAATATTATGCCAATAGGTGGCGCTGGGTGTAGTCAAACTCACGTATCAGGGCGCACTCACGTGTCGCATGGTTTCTGAGAAAATGTTCTTTTGTGATGATATGCGTGTGTTTTATTAAGTGAATCTTTTAGTGATTTAACCACCATAGAAATCTAAGGAATTCCGCAAATATTATAGGCAGTCAGGGTGTACTTTTGAAGTTTTTTAAATTAAATTAGTTATTTCTATCTGGCGTATACAAATGCGTGTCCGATTTTCGGTACAAGTTCAGTATAGGGGGCCTGGAATCATAATGTCGCCGAGCTGACTCTGGAAGACACAGCACTCCTCAAACGTTAGAAACCAAGGAAGGAGTCGAGGTAAACACTCAAATTTAAAAATATTAATATAATCATCATAAAATAAAAATTATCTTGTACTTTTTTGAAGAAGAAATCAAATGTATTTTTTGGCAAAAAAATATTATACATAGATAAGATGGTTATACGTCATTTTTGTGATTCATTCGCCTATAGCCCACCGATCGGCGCAGTGGATGCAGCAATGATCTATTGCGCTGAAGGGTGTGGGTTCGATCTCCAGAAAATTATGATGTGGTCAACATTTTAATTTTCTACTGTCTGGGTGTTAATTTATCTATTGTATGTATTTACAAAAAAAGTAAGTGTAAGTATGTCTATCAACTATCTAGCTTCCATAGTACAAGCTTTGCTTAGTTTGGGACTAGATGGCATGGCATGTCCTAATAAATATTCCTTTATATTTAGAATGGTCTCGTTGGTTCAGTGGTTAACTCGTTAAGAGTTACAGCCGCGAGGTCTTGGGTTTGGAAGGTGGCCTGTCATATATATTTTTTCTAAAGTAAGTTGGCTATAACTACAGATTAAATACTTTATTTATTATAAATGATTACATTAATATAATTACAACTATATACAACTTTTTCAATATATATATATATATTACATAAATATTATATTATATATAAATATTACACAAGTTGTCTTAAGAAAAACAGTATACATATATGTATATACAGGGTGTCCCAAAATTCAACGATAATACGGCACCAGGTGGTGAGCCTACTCATAACTACTTGAGGAAAAATAAAATAAAAATTCAATCCAACTTATTTTTTAAATTATAAAACAAATAAAACGATCTTTTTTAAGCCGATTTCGTGCTTGTATTAATGCCGGTGGCAGGCAATTTTACATTTACTTTAATGTTAATAATGCAACAAAATAAACGTAAAATTGTTTGGTTTAATTCCTTCAACCTCGTAAAGAACAATTACTGTTTTGGCCTCATATAAAAAGTTGATTAGCAAAAGTCGTTTTCAACTTTTAGCTCTTGCTTTACTCTTGCATAGACCTGTACGATTTCATTGCTAGTTTTATAAAAGTATTTTACCATTTTATAATCTTGAAAAGATGCGCCAACTTTTGATAAGACTTGCTATAGTGGTGACTATACATTTTTTTTAGCAATAAAGTTATTTGAATTTCAATGAATTATTAATGTTTATGAATATTTATTAATATTAAATAAAGTGGGACTGGGCTGGCTCATCAGCATGTCAGACGATATGACGTCAAATCAGCCACACTATAGGTTCCCAGAACGTCAAAGTAGACCAGGGACCTAGACGCTGGTGGAGGGACGAAATAGATCCCTTTTACCAAGAAGAAATCCGAGTGGAGGAGAAAAAGAGCTTTGCCCAGCAATGGGATACAAATGGCTTGAAATAAAAATATAAATAATTGTACAGCATTCGATACACGTCGTTACAGGCGAATTTTGCAAAATATTTTACACATTGGGAAGATATTTAAATTATGATGTAATGAATTAATTTTCTATTGACTGGGTGTTGATTTATGTACTTACAGTACAAACATACTATATGTACATAAATCAACATACTGTTATATCTACCTAGTTTCAATACTAAAAGCTTTGCTTTGTTTGAGACTAGATGGCGATTGTCAAAAGTTCAACAATATTAATTATTATTTATATTAAAGCAGTAGTGAGTTAAATGTACTTGTTAATGGATGATTTAAAGTATGTTTGAAAAGTTTAGTTAAATTTCGAAAGAAGGAATGAAAATACGTTTATTCCAAGAACACACACCAAAATGATGATAAAAAAGTGTAAAAAAATAAAAACATGAAATAGAAAGGAAAAGCACCTGAAAAAGATTAGCTGACAAATCACGGCGCTGATTTTCAGTCTATTCTTGTTGTTGTACTTATATTTCTATGCACCCATGTTTTAACCGAATATGATGAAAAGGACATTTCTGGATCCTGGACAAAATTTGTGGCTTCACTCTCACTACGTTTTCACCAGCATCCCAACCGTGCGGTATGTACCCTGGGTCCGAACCCACATACCGCGCGTGCGCAAGGGCAAGGCACAGAACTATGAGCAAAATTATCTTCATCCTGAGCGATCTATTCGGCAGTTGAGAATAATCTATAACGCTCATGTTGTGACTTATATATGTAGGAATCGGTGATGTAGGTTTTTGCGGAAAACTTTTGCCATGATATATGAGGCTTTGTGTAATATGAAACCACGGGCTAATCGCATGAAATGATGAAAAAATTGATGCTAAAAATCTAAGAGATTTACCTTTTACCCTTGACTATTGTTGACCCGTGTCATGTGCAAATGATGCAACCTCTAACATACAAGAATAGGTAAGAAAATAGATTAAGTTTCTATAGTTAAAATAGGTTGTAAAAACTCTATTATTAAGTATGAATTTTAATAGTATGAATGGAGAAACAATAATAATAAAAGCCTTTAAGGCTAGCCTTTTATTATTGTTTCTCCATTCATAATTCTCGGGTCACTCCAGTAAGAAAGTGTCCGATCCTTTCGGAAGATTACGCGGAGATATAGATCCGATACGCAATAATTATTATTGCTGTCCCGAAGGTTTGGCATTGGCTTACGAATACTGTGTTGTAATCATTATCCAAAAATACAATTGAAAAGTAATTGATTACGACCCGATTGGCGGAGTGGATGTGGCAAATAGCAATGGTCTATGGCGCCGAAAGTGCGGGTTCGATCCCTACGAGTAGAAAAATTTTGACGTGATGAACATTGTAATTTTCTACTGTCTGGGTGTTTATCTGTCTATAGTATTATAACAAAGCAAAAAAAGTATGTTTAAGGAACCTGCGCAGGAATACACACATTCTCCACCTTCTATTTACTGTGTTCGACCCTAGATCCCCTTCGTATCTTAAAATAAAATTTTCCCTCTTAGTCTCTCACAATTTTCATCTTCGTTCTGATTTTAACTAAATGCTTTGTACTCCTTTACACAAGACTAACTTCTTTAACGGCTGTTTTCAATAATGTATCAAAGATTATGGATAGATTGTAATCTCAGATGAAATGACATTTGATTGTCAAAAGTCATAACAAAGTCTATCATCCGTCGACAGCATATTGAAATCAAAGTAAGTGCAAATAGATAGATTTGCCTGACTTTAGTAAGCAAAACAAGGGATAGATAGAATATTGAAAACGGCCGTAAATCGTTTACCGTAAAAGCTATTGCTCTATGAAATTCTCTACCTCTTACTATCAGACTCGCTCCTAATCTAAACTTCTGTAAAACTTTTCTTTTCAAACACTATATACCATCATTATAATAATATAAGTTGTATATATTTTATTATTTTTATATATGTAATTTATTTATATATTATAATTTATTTTTTTAAATATCTATTAAAATAAGTAATAAGACCTTAGCATTAGTTTTTAATTTTTTTTGTTAAAATATTTCTCATTAAGTGAACTATTTTATACAAATATTTGTATAATGTTCTTTGCGAAATAAAGTTGTTTAAACCTACAATACATAATATAGATTTATTTTAGTACTAGCTTTCCGCCCGCGGCTTCGCACGCGTGGGCTACTAATTTCTGTATTTTTAGAGGAGCACAACAAAAGTTTAAAAAAATTACGATTGCAGGACCAGTGATATATGCGCGTGTCTATAGTTTTTTTAATAATTTTCTATGGAAATAGGTTTGACCAAAAT
>LQNK01000884.1:290128-307363 GCA_001586405.1 Phoebis sennae
GGTGTCCCCAAAGAGGCAGTACCGCGGCATCTTGGTGCCCACGATGCCCGCCACGCAGGGGCCCGTGTGGATACCGCTTCTCATGTACAGCGTCTGCATCGGTGTTTTTAATTCATCTATACTCATACTTTGAAGAGGTAAACTTTGTTTGAATGAATAGGCTCAAAAATTACTGGACTGATTTTAAAAATTATTTCACCATTCGAAAGCTACATTAAAAGGTAAAGAAAAGAAAAAGAAGAAAAACGCAAAACAGGAGTTTAGTAGGGTTTTCATTTGCGGCGGGGTGCAGACTGCAATCTAAACTAAAGCGTTGTACATGTTGGCCAGGCCATCTATAATGAAATATTGTACGTTTCGGTTGCGCTCTCACAGAAGCCGTGTGGACATTTCAACGACTTTTTATGCCAAACAAATCCAATGGATATCTCACACACATTTTGTTTAATTTAAATTTAAAATGAAACACCATTCACAAACATTTCAAACATCAGATAGCATTAGTGTCAATCTGTTATTTTTAATTTTGGTAACCTACTATGCTATTTATACAATTTTTACCTAAGTTACCTGATCGGGGCGGTGCGGGAGACGGCACATGGACGTAGCTTCCAATAGTTCCAATGCCATGCTCGCTATTTCGGTCGCATGTCTGTTACCTGAATATTTTGAAATTAAACTTGTATGGGACTTTTCAAAGCGATTTAATAAATACTTTTGCTTTTATAATAATAAGAGTGAGGGTTCGAGCTGATTATTGCATGATTGGGCCAAGCTCGCACCAGTGAAATTACCACCCCTCAGCAAAAAGATCAGCGTGAAGCAATATTGCACAGTGTTTCGTTCGGTGACTGTGAGCCCGAAGGTTTGTATTCATATCACGTTCTTCTCCCATCCTGTTCTGCTTCTCTCCCAATCAAAATCATTAATCCTATCCTTATTCCCTCCCCTTCGTTCATGTCGGCAAGGCATCTGTAACACTTTGATGTTGTAGATGTACATGAACTGCTGTCGGTCACTAAACATCAGATGAACCGCACGCTCCGTTTGTACCACAAAAAAAAACATAAACTTTCTTTCTTACCATTTCTAACAGGCAGTCCTGAAGCAACCATGTAGGAGTCACCGATGGTCTCGATCTTATACACGTCGTAGCATTCTATCCGTTCGTCGAACAGTTTGTACACTGAGTTGAGGAAACTTATCACCTGCATGAAAATTATATTTTTGTGACTCCAGCACTTATAATTTACAATTTATATAATATTTAGTAACTGAATGCTTCGTTGGTTTATTGGTTATACGCATACACATTCCATTACAGGCGTGAAAAAAGGCTTGAACTTTTTGTCTTTGCAATGTTTTTTAAAGGAAAATTGATTAGTGAAGAGGATGTAAATAACATCCACACGTGGCTCAGTAGAGGAAGTTTAATAGATAGAATATTGTGATTAGATACTATGAAACTACTAACTTTGGCGGAACATGGCAATATTTAAACCCCTCAGCTACGTGTGCTTTGGGTTATAGATAAATGAATTAAATATATAAATTAATTATCTGTATCAATAGTTTCATTTAATCCTTTTATTGTAAAACAAACAATCTTACATTACTTTCATTTTCTTTTTTTATTATTTTAATTTTGTTATTGAATTACAAGAAAATTAAATTATTTACAAAATCAAAATTATAAACATGAGATTTTAAAGTCATACATTCACCTCGCAGAACTTCAAGCATTCCGATAAAAATTTTCCACTTACTAACTAGATAAGTCTGATTAAAAAAGTAACCTGATATGGCGTGGAGACGGCTGCAATTGCGGTGAATCCAACTATATCACTGAAGTACACAGTAACGGAGGCGAAAAACTCCGCAGGTACCTAAGGGATATATCATGAAATAATTATTGTTAAGAGACGTGTGTTTTTCGTAGTTTTCTATTACCAAGTTTAGTCTATGACTTAAATTAGAATGTATTACAAAATGTTATATTTTTTGTTACCAAGTTTATAGAAGTATATACGATTTGTTAACCTAACTACAGATAATATTATATTATACTAGTAACCTAACCAATTATAATGAAAATTCTTCATGATGAAAATTATAATTTTTAAATAATTTTTCTGTTCTCTTTCAGTTCTTCCGTATTAACATATAAATGTTTATACGGAAAATATAAAATCATTCTTCTTGATTAATTATTCTTAAATAAATTAAGTCAAAAATTGTAGAAATCTAGATAAAACCTTCCAACACGTCTACAACGCAAAAAAATAATTATATTAATTGAAGTGAATGAATTTAGACTATATCGTCCCGAATTCCTAACCTACTCGGCTTATTGTAATTGAAAAACAAACATACAAAACTCACATGATATTATGGGAAATACCTTATTACCTGCTGTGTTTGTTTCAACTGCTTCGCCACACTCGCCGGCAACATTTGGTAGAGAAGAGAGTCACTCAACTCCTTCTCATACTCCAGTTCTCTTGCCTTCTCTGACAGGTTTCGAGCGTATACCTTAAAGTTTTATTTTGTAAATAAATTTACTGAAATTTAATTTTTTTGATTGACACAGATTTGTCCGACTGCTTATATTAAAAAAAAATGCGATGATATTGTTTTGAAATTTGCTATATATATTTTTTATATTGAACCTTGATACTTAAAAGGCATTTTCTAAAACAGCAAAATTATTGGCTTTACAAGTTATTCAAACTGTGAGGCTTTCAAAGCTTCTATTCAGTGGGTTCGCTCGCACGAGGAATCAATTTTTTATAATAGTTAAAATATTACTCATATTGCTGAGAGATAATGTATATGTAGCATACTAAAAAGATGTTTGGAAATCGGGCCATTTTTAAATAATAATAAATGTACATCAACAAAACATATTACAAAAATAACAGATTTGCAGTACATTTGAAATTAGTAAAAAAGGTGACCTAATCACAAGAGTTTAGTTTTTAGTATAATATAGGTAACAAATATTATAATTACAAATCATTTCTCTTTAATAACCTGATTTAACTGAGTAGTAGCGTAAGCAGGTAGCCTTTGAAATAATCACTACAAATAATTTTTCATATCTATCCGTAAGTTTCAAAAATTAGCACACTAAAACAGAAAATAATTTTGCTTTATAATTTTAGTCTTAAAAATATGCATAATATAATAGTAATTAACCTGTATAGTGTTGACCGCGTTCCTGACTAGCACAATAATGATGGGTGATATTACACACACGAGAACCAAGATGGCCGCGCACACGGCCTCACTTTGCCGCGCTTTTCTTAGGCTTTCGTTGACGCCATTTCTAGAAAATAATAAGAAATATAGTATTTTTACGGCAATATTTAGCAATCAGTTAAATTTTTTACCCTCAGTAGCTGAAACTTGTATTTACCCCAATGGCGAAAGATAAATCTGACTTTATATATTTATCTAACAGAAAGATTTGAGCAATATGTATATACCAAACTTTAGTTTTTTTTGAGTTTGGTTTTTTAAAATATCAAATATTGCAGCATATGGAAGTCATCTTGTAAATAGGAATCGCAACTTTTTTTACGATTAAGAATATACGACGTGTCCCAAAATTCAACGATAATACTTCATCAGGTGGTGGAACTACCCATAACTACTTGAATTAATATGTCCGTAGCACGGACAATTTAAACATTTACTTTAATATTAATAATACAACAAAATAAATGTAAAATTGTTTCAACTTATTGCTCTTGTTTTACTCTTGCTTAGACCTGTACGATTTTAATTGCTAGTTTTATTAAAGTATTTTGCTATTTTATAATATTGAATAGATGCGCCAACTTTTGATAAGACTTGTCGTAGTGGTGACCATACATTTTTTTACACCACAATGATTCAAAGTTGATTGAAAGTAAAACTCTTTCGAAATTTTTGAGAAAAATACAATTTTAATTGATTGAATTTTTATTTTATTTTTCCTCAAGTAGTTATGAGTAGGCCCACCACCTGGTGAGTGGTGACGTATGATCTATAATAGGGAAGTTTTTACTAGAATAAAATACATGTAGTAATTTGCTTTTTTCCTTACTGTTGTTTTCTATAAATAAAAATTACTCATATAATTTACCTAATGTTGGTGGTTTACTATGAATAAATGAGTCAAATAATAGATAATACGCTGTCCAAAAATGGTTGCTGTTGTAGTGTGCGTTTAAAGTTAAAATGATAAATATAATAAAGTACCTACTAAATATATTTTATGTCACCCACCGAAGATGCAGGTTCTTTTTATGTTACAGTAGTTATGTTTAAGTCCAGTGGTTTTTGAGTAAAACATACAAAAGTATTTCTTCTTTTTAATCGACTTTCAAAAAAAGAGGGAGGTTATTAAACCGACCGTAATTTTTTAAGGTATGTTACAGCATATCTCTGGTGTTTGTAGACGCAGACGCAAGTTCTGCATTCGAAAGAGTAGATTGTCAGAGTGGTCCCATAGAAATTTGGTTCAAGTCTGATCATCCATGTGGAAGATATTCCAGGGAACTCAGCGAAAATCAACAGAATAAGCTCTTGGGTTAACGTTTAATGATGTATGTAATTCGTATGTATTGTGACTAGATAATGTGATTACACTTCATAAGGGGAAAATAATTATTTTTTGCAAAAAAAAACGACTTCCTCACACTAAAAAGTAGAAAATAACTATTATTTTATTTTTGTTTAAATCTATACAAAGTCGGTGCTTTTATCTATTTTCTATTTTAATAGTTATTTTCTACTTTTTTGAGTGAGCAAGTCGGTTCTATTTTTTTGCAAAAAGTTATTATTTTTAAAATTACTTTTTATTCTCCATAATAACGATAGTTTTATGTCATTGTCCAGTAATTGACCAAGCAAAGCGAGGTCTCAGAGTTGAGGTGGTCCGACGATTGTATGTTTGTATGTGAGTATGAAAAATTTTCCAAAGATAACTCGAATATAAAAGAAAATGTCGCGTTCTAAGATAAGCGAAATCTATAGATGGGGTTGAGATCAGAAGAGGGGGAAGTGGTAAAGTAGTTAATTTAATATGAATATAGCCGAGTTTGGTATCAAATAAAAGGTCTTGATATATACAATACACTACGAGGTTTAGCTCGAAGCGAGTTTATTATAGAAGTGAGCGAAATCTGTAGGAGCGTTAAGACGATAAAAGGGGAAGGGGGGTAAAGTAGTCAAATCAAAGGTCTTGATTTATATAATACAACGCAAGGTTTAGCTCGGAGTGAATTTATTAGAATAGTTTGAAAAAAGAAGAAGACAGAAAACAACTTGAGAGGTGTCAAGGGACACCCGGATGGTATGAAGCTCCTTTCGATTAATTAGTGAAGGAATTGTAATACATTTACAAAAAACCTGTATACACTCCACAAAAATAATCGTCGCGACACCACACTGTTCAATGCGAAATAGAAAGAAAATATCTGGCTTGCTTTCTACAAGAGAGAGAGAGAGAGAAAGAAAGAACAGAGAAACATGCGACGCCGCACAGCTTACAATAGCTTACTATAGCAAAAAGTGTCGTGACAACTTTTCATAAGAATTTTTTCCGTCTAGCCACATTTCACAACGCGATAACTTCGTTCCAAAAACATTTATTTCGACACAAAATCTAGATACATAAATAACAGTTACTAATGAATAGAATCGGGTACCCAACCTATAAAGTGATTCTGAATTTTGCGCAGTATAAAATAATATAGTGTTTATACCTGATATATTCTCTCAATTGTTTCTGCACCGCTCGCAGCTTGTCCAGCAAAGTGGCAGTTTGGTCAAAGTATTCTATCGCATCAGCCACACTCCCCGGTCGCTGCCTGTTGTCCACTATTTGTTGGTTTCTAAACAAAATACATGAATTAATTGACTGTAACTAATGGCACAGTTTTTACTTAATATTCATAGAAACAGAATATTTAAAATTATCCTATCCTACTAATATTATAAATTGTGTTTTTTTTGGAAATTTTGAATCTATGTGTGTTAATCAAGCCGCAATTACTGAACGGATTTTGATGAAATTTCGTATAGCGATAGGTTACTAGCTGAATTAGGTGAATGAATAGATTTTTGCGAACTATGGAATTCAATTCGAGTCTCTATTGACATTGACCACCATTTCCGAAATCCGGTCCGAATGACATAATTAAATGCTTTATACGCCTCAGTGGGGTAATCCCATCAGTGTGCATCGCATTACGCAAATCGCACGCTCGCAGAATATTTTACCATCCTCTAAGATAACAGATTTTTAATCAGTTCCAACGTAAACACATAAATTCGCTGCACGCTCGAGAAACAAATTCAATTACAGAAATGTTTACGTTAGATCTAGTTCACTGCCCGCATTTAGTATATTTCTATTAATATTTATATCTATACTATACTCTACATCTATCTATACTATAATTATCTATACTCGAGATTTCTGCCTTTCTCTCAATATGTAGATACCCTGGAAGAGATAGCTCATTAGCGATAAGGCCGCCCTCTTGATGTATAATTTTAAGTTATTCTTTCTAGTTCTAGTATTATTAAGTACTACTGGTGTATAAAATAAAGTTTTTATTCATTCATTCATTCAGGATAGAAACATCCTATATTTAATTGTTAAATTTCGCGAAAAACAGCCAAGTGTGAGTCGGACTCACCCCCACTTGTTCGCTCGGGTTCCGTACTGTTAAAGAAAATCAAGGTTTTTGTGTGCCCCTTTAAAATTTACTTTCTTTATTTTTAACAATTTTTTTAAAAGTACCTAATATAGAACATTAAGAAACAATACGTAAAGACCTCGAGACTCCCTTTAGCATTGTTAGATATTCTCCATATCATACATTTTTGACGTCCCGATTGGTGCAGTGGTTCAGCATTGGTCTATTGCCCCGCAGGTTGTGGGTTCGATCCCCACGAGCAGAAAATTATGATGTGATGAACATTATAATTTTCTACTGTCTGGGTGTTAATTTATCTATAGTATGTATGTATTTACAAAAAAAAGTATGTTTAAGCATGTCTATCAGTTATCTAGTTTCCATAGAACGAGCTTTGCTTAGTTTGGGACTAGATGGCGTTGTGTTAAATGTCCAGGAATATTTATTTATTTATTTGTTTTTAAGATGCGGTGCGTGATGTCCTCACATCAGTATATGTTGTAGAACACAATCTCCAACCACTGATTTTCAGCGACAACGTAATTGATTTGTGGTCTAAGCTGCGGTGACTGCCAGTCATTTAGACCATTCAATTAGATTAATTCGAACACGTGCGTTATAATTCTACTAATTGTATAATTGTATCGTTTATTTAACTGGGGAATACCGCTTACTTATCGCGTTATGTTGTAAGTCATTCGTTATACTTATGTTCGGGCCTTCCTCAATACTTCATAAATAGAAACAAGTTGAATGAATTATAGTGGTCGTCAACCTTTTAGCTAGGCACACCATGAGGCAATTTAATTATAAAGGTATATCAAATATATTGACGACCCGATTGGCGCAGTGGATAGAGCAATAGTTTATTGCGCTGGAGGCTGTGGGTTAGATCCCCACTAGTAGACATTTATGATGTGATTTACATTGTAACTTTCTACTGTTTGGGTGTAAATTTTCCTACATTATGCATTTTAAAAAAGTATTTTTTTTAGTATGTCTCAGTTATCTAGTTTCCTAAATACGAGCTTTACTTAGTTTGGGACTAGATGGCGTTGTGTTAATTATCTAAAGGAATAATGTCCAGGAATATTTTCTTATTTTATATTTTTGTATCCACGGTATGTTCTTGGTCCTATATCAGTGACTTCAAGTAGGAAAATTAAGGACCTCGGGTTGTCGATCGCTGAATAACGGAGTGCACGAGAATGTAATGAGTCAGCTATTACGTGTATGGCGACTCACAGTCTGCTACGTCAAGATACTGATGAACTCTGGGAATTTATGCCACATAATAGTAGTAATAGCTATTAGCTCCCCTGACCGATTAATGCCAAGATCTCAAGAGCGCAAGAAGATGCGCAGGAGATATAGTTCACAAGTGTACGTAGGAACACAGGTGCACTTTCTATTACTATACACTCAATACCCGATAAGACGGCAGACTGACACAACTGGTGAGGGATCAGGCGCAGGACCAACGCCTTTACGTGCTCTCCGAGGCACTGGAGTGTTCCAACACCGCCAACTTCCAGACAGGGCTGTTACTGAGATTACTTTGTCAGAAAAATCCCAATAACACCATTTTTTTCGGCCCCACCTGGGATTCGAACCCGAGACCCCTGGATTTGTAGTCAAAGATTCAAACACGGGGCAGTTAATAGATAGGTAAAGAAGTCACTCAGTTTGACTTTGTTTGACATTAGTATCATTCACCCTTAAGCTATACATGCAAACAGTCACGTGTCTGAAAGGCATTCAGATTGTTGCTACGATTATGAACCATAACCAAACATATGAACGAGTCCAGATTATCCAAATAGTTCGAGTTGCTTCACAATTTTTAATTGTAATTTGCTCCTAATATACTTAACAAACTAACATACCTTTTAATATGTCTTTTGCAAAATAAATTTTTAAATACAACGAAAGAAATTGTCTGGCCATTATTCGCATCCCTTCGCATTCCTCTCCCACCCTGTTCTACTCCTATCCCAATGTCCCATCATTAATCCTCTCCCTTTCCTTTAAGCCAACAAGGCATCTGTGACAGTTTGCTGTTGTGGATGTTCATGAGCTGCAGTCAGTCACTTAACAACAGGTGAACCGCATGCTCCGCTTGCCCGCTGTTACATAAAAAAATCCATAAATATTTTACAGTAGTCTAGATCGTCATTTCCCTTACTTCCTTTCTAAAACCTGGTATTCCGGGCTGTCCTCTTTAATGTCCTTGTGAAGAGGTATCAGGGCCGGCACTAGATTTAGAGTGTTATCTAGAAGATCTCTCCCCAGCACCATGTGTGTGATGTACCTTAGGGTTAAAGGGATAGATAAGGAATATTATTATACGTAAACATATTATTATACAGGATCGACAACTGAAAACATCTTTTCAGTTGTCGATCACTTAACATCAGGTGAACTGCATGCTCCGCTTGCCTGTTTTAACATAAATAATCTAAAAAGATTCTATTTAATTTAAATTTATTTTTATTCTACTCCTTTCCCAATTTCCCATCATTAATCCTCGTCTTATCTTCACCGTTCAAGTCGGCAAGATATCTGCGATATTTGAATGTTGTAGATGTTCATGGGCTGTGGATTTTTGGATGTTTGTGATGGAAGGATGTTTCGATGACGTTACCTACATGTATGTGTATATAAGGTCTTTTATAGCTAGCCTGCCAAAATTTTACGGGACTTAGCACTTATCATATAAAAATAATAAAAATAATCAACAACGCTTTGTGGAATAATTATGATTTTCATTGTACATGAGATCTTAACGTAACAGCTGGTGCAAAGATTTTTTTATGTGATTAGGTACGTGTTCTGAATGTCTTGTAAAAAATTAGCAGGCTAGCTATGAAAGACCTTGTTAAATAATTGTATGTACGTATGTACGTCACCTTACCTTTCATGAGCTCTGGCCTGAAGGTACCCCCACGCGAAGTAGTTTATACCAAGGACCGATGCTATGCCCTTGCATTCTATACTCCTGAGAAGGTTCTTGAACCCCACTAGGTACCTAGAATAAAGTTTATATCTTTATATGTTTTTATCAAAATTTTATTTTCTTATCATTATTCTAATATTATAAATGCGAAAGTAACTTGTCTGTCTTTGTTTCTCTTCTTCACATCCTTAACCACTAAACGGATTTGGGTGAAATTTTGAGCTTAGGACGGAGGACTTAGGTCTAGGCTTGGAGAGCAAGGATTGGAGAACACCATGTAACCAATCAGTCATGAGCAAACCATCAGAACAGACGTTTGTCTATTAATGTAGGTTTTTAAACTGTTGAAACTAACAGTGCCCTGCAGCCTCAGTGGTTCTTGCATTCGTTATCATTTTTTCATAATAAAATATAGTTTTTGTTTCTAAGGGATAATTATTATTTATTTATTTATTTATTTATTTAATACTTTTTTATACACACCACATTAAATATATAAAAAACAGTAAGATAATAATGTTTATATAAAAAGGCGGCCTTATCGCTGAATAGCGATTTCTTCCCTTAGGCAAAGGATAGAATTAACAAAATGGTTTGAGGCAGGCGGCAATGACATTCAGCGCATTAAAAAATAAAAAATGTATATATAAATATACACATACATACAAGATACAAGACAATGTAGTGTTCAGTAGTTTCGCAGCCTATCCAATGCAAAAAGACCAACTTAACATCAGGTGAACCGCATGCTCCGCTTGCCTGCTATAAATAAAAAAGAAACAAAGTCTCCTAATCCTACTATCCTTTTTCCTAATAATATTATAAATGTGAAATTTTGTATGTTTTGTGATAGGCCATTTTCATATGAATATAGCTGAGTGTGGTATTAAATTAAAGGTCTTGATTACAACTTGACAAATAAAAAGCGAGGTTTAGTTTAAAGCGAGTCACTAGTATAAAGGAGGAAAGTTTAGAAATTTAACTTTTTCTACAATACGTTTAAATATGAGTAAAGTCACAAATCTAATATAACACTTGACTCATCGTTATATTCGGTCACTCATAAAAATTAATTAAATGGTGACATTTCTTATTCACAATTCTGAACGAAAATCATTGGCGTGAATCACTCTTTAAAATCGTTGTAATGTGACTCATACATTCTCTTGGCTAATCTTAAGTAATGACGTAACTCGTATTGTGTAACAAAAATCAATATGTCAATAAATAAATAACTATTCCGGAACATTTAAAACTACGCCATCTTGGACCAAACTCAGCAAAGCTTGTACTATGGAAACTGGATAGCTGATAGACATACTCATGCGTACTTTTTTGTAAATACATACAAACTTACAACTATATCCGCTCATCGCTAGTTGTATGCTATTCCTAACTCAATCTCTGTAATAATTGTATTCTTGTAAGTTAAAGAATGTAAAAAATAAATAAATAAACACCCAGACAGTAGAAAATTACAATGTCCAGCACATCATTTATTTATTTATTTTATTTATTAATACAAATAGAACGGTTACAAACCACTTACACTATTTATACAAGTAAATTAATTATTAACAAAAACAAAATTATAAACATAACAAAATTATAAAAACAAAATTATATCATAATTTTATACTCGTGGGAATCGAACCCACACCCTTCGGCGCAATAGACGTCGTCAATAAAAAATCAATGTATTGCAAATTGATTATTATAAAATAGTTATATTATAAAATGATTGTGCCGATTCCACTAACCAAGGAAGGAATGTGGTCCTATTTTTAAATTGAAATTTAATTTAATTCAAAACCACAAAAACAATTTTCAAATTTATGACCGCGTTAATTTCAAATCAATCAATTAATAACATTTACATAATTTATAATTAGTGAATGTTACAATTCTCTAACTATAAACAATAATTATAACGAAATAAATGCAATAAACTATTTTTGAAATCTAATGTGAATTTGGTTAAATCCCAAAGTACAATTTGAAACCTAATAGCTCGATTTTAAAATAATTATCATAAAAAAGCAAGATTAATTGAACTGAAAATGAATTTTTATTTTATCTCAGTGTAGAATTTGTTTGTGATATTTAAATCTCTAAACAATGTAACTTTTCTATCATTACTAGCTGTTCCGCTCGGTTTTCCTCTCACATCATAATCCTACTAATATTATAAATGCGAAAATTTGTGAGGATGTATGTATGTTTGCTTGTTACGCTTTTCAAAAACAACTAAACCATTTATGATAAAACTTGGTATACGTAAAGGTAAGGGTTCAGAATAACATAAAGGCTTCCTTTCATCCAGGAGTTGCCATGATGTCAGGAGTTACACCGGTAAAAGAAATTTTGAAATCAGTCTAGCAGTCTGAAAATATCACAAACATAATACAAAAACACAAATGTTCTCTATAATAGATAATTACGCCTCATTCACTTTAGATAAACAATAATTATGTCATTATAATACTATCAATCAACGCAAGTCTAATGATATGATCAGTTGATTGCATTTTGTTGTGATCATAGTTGCATTAACCCACATACTTGATGGGAAGATATTGATTATAAATGAGATCAGACGCCTATGCATAAAATGTTAACGCAAATATTAGAAAATGATGAATTTATTCATTAGAGATTGTAAATGGAAGTGATTAAAGTATTTTCTTGGTAGGAAAGAAGTATTCCACCCGTGTGGCAATGAGTACGTGTGTATCCAACCTATTTCTATACGTGGGTGTCGTGAGGCGACAGAGGGAAATTCTGCTGCTTAACATCTTCAGCAATAAATGCAATTCGTATATAACATGCATAATAGTACGGGCGAACTCTGGGTGGGTTGATAGTTAATTATAAAGATATGAAGTCATTGGTAAAGTAATTATTAGAGAATTTATAAAATTACAACAATATTCTATCGTACAATATAGCAACTACCGGGTAAAATTTTCTTCCATCTTAAATAAACAAATTTTTCATTTTGTCTAAATAAACAAATTTTTATCCATTTACCTTAACCAAATAAATGTTCGGACATGTAAAACAACGTCATCCTAGTTCTAAATTAAGTAAAGTTTGTACCTACTGTGGAAATAAGTATAAGGATATACGTATGAATAAATAAATACATAAATTAATTCACTTATACATTTATATTACTACCTACTCGTAGAGATCGAAGCCACGCCCTCCAAAGACAAGACTACTCATACACTAGCTGCACAAAATACGCAGTTAACAAGAAAATAGGTATAGAAGTCAACTTATATACTATACAAATCGTGTTCAAGATAACATCTACATAGATATCATTTCTACGCACACAGGTGCATAGACAGAAAATACACTAGTTTGACTTCTATACCTATCTGCCATATGACCATGACCATAACTACATTAAAACTACACACACACTAACAATACATCGACAACCAATATATATTTATAATATGTATTATCTATATTATTTAGTATTTATTTATTTATTTCACAGTGTGTATATGTATTCTTCTTAAGTCTATCCTTACCAACTCATATGTATTAATTAACGGCCGTTTCAATAATGTATCAAAGATTATGGATAGATTGTTATCTCAGATTAAATGATTGTCAAAAGTCATAGCAAATGTATCCGACGATAGGATATTGAAATCAAAGTAAGTGCAAATAGATAGATTTGTCTGACTTTAGTAAGCAAAACAAGGGATAGATAGAATATTGAAAACGGGCGTTAGGCTGTAAAAAATGTATGAGACAGAAGCAGAATGTACGAGGAACTGCCTAAATCGGGTGCCACTTATCGATGTAATTTTGTAAGCAAAATGTTTGTGTTATTTGTTTGATAAGAAATAAATAAATTATTATTATTATCCGTTTTGTTACCTCCATATAGTACTGCTGTCAGTATCCTTGATTTCCTTCGTGAGGTGTGTCAGCAGGGCAGCGTTCGCGTTCGTGTACCATTCCACCACCTCTGACATTGACGTACCAGGATTTATCTTGGCCCTGAAACGTGAGTCAATTGGGTGACAAAACGGAATCACTTGACATCCTTATAAAAGGACAAAGGCATTTGTGGTTTGTTAATCAGAGTTATGCGGATCTGAAGTCGTACCTTATATTTTTGATCAAATTTTTGTTTCTATTTCAGCCATTTTGTATCTAAAAGTGGTACCCCGCCGGATTTTATATCAAAATTTTATCCACCAATAGCATCTATTATTATTGTTTTGATTTGGCGTTGGGAGATGTCTTTTTTATCTCGGGGGGATTTTTATTTTTAAATTAAATTGATATTAAAAATAAATATAGCTTAGAGTTGCCCATACAAAAATGTTGTCAAATATACCGCCTTATTATTATAAAAAACATCTTATTGTCTAATAGGAGGACAGCGACTTAATTAATAAACTTAATCCTGAATATAAGTTTAAATAATTCTTATTAAATTATTTAATTTACGTAAAACATTTATGGAACTTTTGATATGATGTGTGGGGGTAGAAATGCGTTAACATTCAGTAACCTCTCTACTTTCCTTTTCCTCACAAGAGTTATGGAGCAATTTAACCCCTTTTCTCGGGAACCCTTCACAAAAATGGCGACACGTTGTCTACACTGAGCGAAGTATCATATTTTTTGCCCAAATTCTATTTTACAAATATTGAAATTGATATTACTTTCTCTTTTCGTTTAAATTATATTAGCACTTTTGCGCGGGTTAGCTAACAAAGTATGATGTTATATAGCCCATAGCCTTCCTTAATTAGTGGTCTTTCTAACACTCAAAGACTTAATTCAAATCGTACCAGTATTTTCTGAGATTAGTTACAATAAACAAACAATTATTAGAATTATATTATCTATTGTCAACATTATTAGTATAGAGATGCGTATACCAACAAGAAAGAATACATTTTAGGCTTAGTGCAGTATCAAATATCTATATTTTATCTGTTCGTTACGCTTTTTTAACTATACAACGTAAAAGCTTAAAGATTGCTGAGATTTTCAATGAGACAAGAAAGCTTTATATTAAAAACCGTGTTCAGATTCAAGACTGGAATGCAGATGAAGCTGAATAAATAGAAAATCGCTATAAATTGGTATTTTTTTCTTGCTAGGAGAAAAAAATAAACTTTCTTTCGAAATATATTATCTATAAATCTATCCTAAAGATGTCTGATTGACTAACATATTTATTTATTTATACACTTTATTGTGTTGAGAAATACAAATTATAAACTTATTATGTAAAGCTTCTTACATCTAATTTCCCAACACAGAAGGCGGCCTTATCACTCAGTAGTGATCTCTTCCAGGCAACCAACTGTAAGGGGTAACAGGAGAGACTAGTAGGAGGCAGGTTTTAAAAGTGTAAAAAAATATATATCATATTATTTAATAAATATCTCTAATTATTTATATAAATAAATAATAAATTATTCCATAAATACACATACATAAACTAAAAATCAATAACTACATACTACTGAATATATAAATATATACTGACTATATATATGTTATATACATGATATACCTACATACACAATACATAAATACAGATAATTAATTATGCCGAGTCACAAACATTGTCATAGTGTCTACGGACTTGGGCTACAAAAGAGGACAATGATTGTGCTTGTCTGATAGTCACAGGCAAAGAGTTCCATAGTAACATAGTGATCTATAAACGCACAGCCCAAACCACTAGACGGATCAGGCCGAAATTATGCATGCAGGTAGATGTTATGTTTTAAATTATATTTCATGTTAAGTAAAAGTACCCCAGTTTTCTAAATATTCAAGATTTCCGAATCAATGAAACAGGAAGGTATTTTCTTGATTTTGCACTTGGTTGACCATATTACTACTCACTTGTAGCGGTAAGACCACCTACTGTACTTTGTTCTTTCATATATCTTCTTCATGTACTCTTATAAAGAATTTTTCATTACTTCTATCAATAATGGTTATATTATATATGCCACAACAAAGACGGATATTGAAAACAATGTTCAGTCCCGAGACTGGAATTCAGATGGAATTCAAATCCCTACAATATTGATGTTTGACTATGAAATTTATTTTTGTTTGATTTCGACTTAAAGAGAGAGTAGGTACACGTGTATGTAATAGTCCATTTTTAACATAATTTTAACCTAATAATATTATAAATACAACAGTTTTTGAGGATGGATGATCCTTCACCCAAAAACTACTAAACCATTTGTGATGAAACTTGATAGGCACGTAGGTGAAGATTCAGAAAAATAATTAGGCTACTTTTAATCCCATTATTTTCACGAAGTCATTCGTTGGGACGTGGTTAATAAATTTAACAATCAAGTTGTTTGAATTCAAATTCTATTTATCAAATCTCTGAACTACTATTAAATTACATAATTCCACTAGCTTTCCGCACGCGGCTTCGCACGCGTGGTCTAATAACCTGTCTTACAAGTTGGATCAACCTGCACACGGTATGTAAAATTTGGTTAAAATCGGTTTAGTAGTTTAGAAGTCCATCGTGGACAAACACTGTGACACGTAATTTATATAATATATTAAGATGATTCGTAGTTATACTTATCTGAAAAGAATGATAAAAATAAATATTTAGAGTAAAATAATTAAAATTAGAGATAATTAATTTTCAACAAAAAAAAGGAAATAAGTAAATGGATATATTCGCTTATGTTTTGTTGAAAGTAACAGATGAAGTTGAATAAATAGGAAATCGCTATAAATGTGAAACGCCACAATATTGACGTTTGTTGGTAAAGTTTACTTTTCCTTCAGCGGGACTTATATAGAGGCTACACGTGGAGTTATACATAGGAAAGGTTCCGAGATTAATTCTGTTATTATCATATATATTTAGTTTAGTTATGTTCATACATAATCCACTTATAAAAAGACTAGCTTTCCGCCCGCGGCTTCGCACGCGTGGGCTACTCTTAGAGGAGCACAACATAAGTTTAAAAAAAGTACGATCGCAGGACCAGTGATATATATGCACATGTCTATAGTTTTTTTAATAATCTTCTATGGAAATAGGTTTGACCAAAATCTCACAGAGCGCGCGCCTCTTTAAAAATACAGAAAATAGAAGCCCACGCGAGCGAAGACGCGGGCAGAGAGTTAGTTATTTTTTGAAAGTTTTTGAGGATTCAATGTGTGTTTTAACGTCTTAATCTATACATTAAGAGTATAAAAAGGTATGTCCGCAACTCAACCAAAATCTCACATTGTCACGTGGTATGACATTTTCACGACTTTAGAAGCGTATATCTCATAAAATATTTATTTTAGCAGAAAAACGCATTTAGAAACCTCTATATCATTTTTAAAGACCTTTCCAATGAAACCTCATTCAATGCTGTATTCGCGAATTTATTTTTTTACCCTCCGTTAACATGTATGGAGAGCCACCCCTAGAAAGATATTTCAAATAAAATGTAGCCTATAAGTTGCACCTAATATTGGTCTATCAGCATGTGAAATTTTATAAAAATCTGCCCAGTGGTTATTACGTGATTGACGCACATACAAACAGATAAACAG
>LQNK01000884.1:309828-323012 GCA_001586405.1 Phoebis sennae
CGAGGCCACGGCACCTGTCCATAAAAGATTCATTATAGCTCGATTTTATTGCATATTAATGGGTTCAATCGTAAAAATTCTCGAGTTACTTTCTTCAATACGGCCTAACAATTATTTGATTTTTATTTCAGTACCTATTGCCTGCGATTTCGTAATTGAGACGAAAATTCCGATTCATCGGCACAATATATATGTGTTTAAAATAATATTGCCAAATTCAAATAAAAATACATAACAATAATATATATACATATAATTAATTAATGCCATAATTAGTCACCTATCAAGTATTCATTTCCTATTAGACCTGTTTTAGTAAAATTGCTTTTACTCTTTTTTTAAGTGTTCTTGCCATTATCTTGTAAAATACACTAATATTTCAGTTATGTAATATTAAAATCTATAATAGTATGACTAGAACGGTTTTTATAAGAAATATTTTATAATTGTGTCATTTTACTTGTAATATCTTTGTTATGTTCATGCATGACAAACAAATGTAAAGGCGAAATTACTTAATACAATTATAATAGATTAAGTGAAGTAACAAGCTGTATGTGTAATTAGATTAAAAAGGTTTTTAGAGTAACTAGCATAAATATGTGACCTTTTTCAAACATTTATTATTAAAACAATGTTGCCAGAGTTTTATTTCTTTGATATTAGGAGGGGCGGAATTAGTCAAGTTTTGCTGGGGGTAAGACAAAGAATGACAAATATATAAATAGAATAGAAATGAGACTATCTATTATTCATTTATTATGTATCTTTACAAGTTGAATGCACCCTAATCTAGTGGTACCATCGTGAACTACTAATAGCTTTGTTGAAACTAAGTCATCTCTAGTTGTCTAAGCCCTAGCCCCAAGCAAAGCAAAAATATATTTTTCTTAAGGAATAACAGTAGGTCCTGATTGAAAAAGTATATAAGACTTCCTAGTTATTCTTATCATTGATCTGTGATTTCAAATCGAGGGTTCTCGTGCACAATTCCCGGATGAAGCCATAAACTTTTTTTTGTTACAAAATCTCTATAAGAGCCTTGTATAACTCAGGAAGTTGGCGGTGTCGAAGCATCCCACGGCTGAGAGAGCACGTAAAGCCGTTGGTTTGCGCTTAATCTCTCTCTGGTAGTGTTGGTCTGCCATTCCATAGGGTTATAACAATAAAGGAATAGAAGTTGTACTTGTATTTATATACTTTTGCATGCTTTTGCTAGTCTCCGATAATATTGACCACTATAAGTTTATAACCGAAATGGTTAATGGTGGCTATATGTATTAAACTATCCATATTTCTATTCAGAAATCCAAGCTAAGCGCGGTAAGTAAATAATAAAACTAATAATCCAATTCTAGAACGTGTTTACTTAAAGTGCATGAATAATGTATTCGAGAGCTTTCCAGAATTCTATTAGTTTTTAGATTAGCGTATAAGAAAGCCATTTATATTGTGAATATGTTTCATGTATCAAAATATTTGGGGAACGTGATATTGTAAAGGTTACCTATTTATTTTATTAATGAGTATTTCGTCTGAAGATTGAACTTCTTACAAGTAATAAGGAGACGAACTTTTATATAAAGTAAAAGTGTTATAAAAATAAACGTCTGCTCTTGTAAAATTTCTTATGATATAGGTTCAGTTGCGTACTGTATTTTTTATGGTGTCTTATTGTCTTATCGTAGTTTGGGCTGGTCTCCACGATTCCATGACTTATACGCCTATTTTGCATGTGGGTGGGAATGACTTCATTCGAGCCAACCCAACTCCATCAGGAAGCCGATGTTACCAACTATCCTGGAGAGAGCCCTCGTGTTACCTATTAGGGTTCAATCTTTTTCTGTATTTTGTAAGATACTTATAATTTTTCCCTTTTCCCCTAATCTTTATAAATTGTACGTAACACCTTAATTTTTCGAGATTAAGGTGGAAAAAATCTTACTGGACTTATCAGGCTTAAGAGGGGCTTGTCATAGTGAATCTCGCTTTATTATAAAAAGCTACCTCATTAGAACAACGAGGTTCACGAAAGATTTGCCATGTGACCTACGTAGCCACATCTATACTTATATTATTAAGAAGAAGCATTTCTATGTTTTAAATGTTTTAACAACTAGTGGACATTTTCTAAAATCATTAGGAAGTTGCATCTTCACCGTGTGACTAAAGCTACATTATGGGCTATATAAAATTATGATACGGGAGCGAATCCTCGCATACGGAATGTATAGCATGCATTTCGAATTGATTGGCCCTATCGACCAGTGAAAACGATGCGGCATGCGTTACCTGCGACCCGCTTGCAATCTCAATCGACTGATATGAAAGGCTTGATAAATCGAAGCTCCGCTTTGTCATAAAAACCTACCTCATTAGACCAACGAGGTACACGAAAGATTTGCCATGTGACCTATGCATTAATGGCCATACAAACACCCTTTAGTAGGAGCGGCGATAATTACACCCATTACGCTGTATTAGAAAAATTCCATTATGGTATATATATCAAAAGTCATTATCGGACAAAGACCTCGTAACCGTTTCTAATTGAATTCTCTGATATCTGAAAGAATGATAATAACTATAGAAAATATAGTTTTTAAACTCGAATAGTGTTGCAAATTCTAAAAAATATGAAGGTTCTAATTAATAATGAATTTAAAATAGATTTGGAACCTTACAAGCGTAAGGTTTTTTAAACAGACACATATAGAATTAATGCAAATGTTATGGTTAGGATTAGACTGTCATCTAATACAAATAAATAAATAAAAAAAGAGAAAGATAAGGGGTGGGAAGTAGAACGTATCACCTGCTTACCGGACAAAACGTTTCATTAAAATACAACTGTATCACGCTGATCTTCTGTGTGACTTGATAAATTTTACAAGACGAGCTTTGTTCAACTCATGCCGAAAAAGAACTCAAAGGGTTAAAGTATTTTACTAAGTTTGAAAAGTTTTAGTGCAGAATATTATGTTAACAAGGAAACAAAAATACAATATAAGATGAACAATAAAAATAATCTACACATGAATCTAATAAAGCCTACTATGAAATTACTTAACTATGTACCAATTTTAAGGTAGGCTACAAATTGATTGAGATTCTTGTCCGGTCTCCTGGTATATTCCTAATGGATGGATGACTCACAAAGGCAAAGGATAAATTATTGTACCTTTATTTCGGGTAGACGAACATTTTCTTTTAATAGTTGCTAGTCGAAAGAACGGGACAAGTATCTCAAACTTCTAATTGTACTCTGAAAGTAAATAAATTTTATAGTTTTTTATAATTACAAAGAAGGGTTTCAACTGCTTTGCTTGCAATATAAATCATAATATTTATTAAATTATATCTAATGAGTGTTATTTATGTTCTGGTGATTTTTTGTATCCTGCTAGCCAGGCAAAAAACAGTATTATTTAAAATGATGTGCTGATTAGATTTTATTTTTGAACGCTTGAAAGATAAGTGAACTAAAAGTAAAGTAAAGTTATGTAGTCATCTCGCAAATATTTTATTTGAAGAAGAAATGAAATATGAACACTAAAAAATATGGTAAACGGCTGAAAATTCAATTGACGTGGAATTGCAGGAAACCAATAAAGTATACCTTGAAATTTACTAAGCTACGGAGCAATTTTAAAGTTGGCTACAAATTGATCGAGATTCTTGTCCGGTTTCCTGGTTCTGGAACGAAAGAGGACTCGCTAAGGTAAAATTTCAGCGTTATTGCGGAAAGAAAAAGGTTTATAGATAGATACTTGTAATAAACTAATAGAGGGGCTATGGAAAATTATGTCGAATGTAATAAAAATAAACTGATTCTATACAACTGGCCAATTATACAACTTGTCAGTTAACAACAAATCACAGCTAGTTATAACGATTATAAGCACAGTGAGGGTAGATGGGTCGTGAAGTCAATAGGACGTTAAAGCACCAGACGTAATCGGTGCCAATGCGCCCAGATACTGAACGCTCCGACTCTTAAAGGACTTTAATGTCAGCTAAAAACTAACAAGTGACATTTGCATAGCAAATGACATACAGCACTTGTTAAAACATGAAATCACAAAATGTTGCCGACATACTGAGGTTAATCTCGCATATACTACACTATAATACCTCGCGTGTCTCAAATGGACACCATTAGCACTCGGATTATTCCAAAGTTACACGAGATATCATCCTTGGACAGTATCTATGTGTGAGTTGTTTAAACTCGCTTTGTATGGAAATCATCTCCTGTGCAGATCTTTTTTGTCATATTATGCTTCACTTCTTTCTTATGCTGCTTCTGAGTCACTTTAACGCTAGTTTATCTATCCGATAGCGCTTAACGTTCAGTAACTGTGACAATTGAATTTCTATGCAACGCATCGTGGTCAAATTTCGTCTGAAGTTTGTCTTACAATTTATTTTAATGAATCTATAACTATTAACAGTTTATCTAATATGCTCAGAAACCAGGCATAAGTTTACTTCTTAGTATAATCTTATTTTTTTGTTTTGATAACTTTTACTGAAGCGTGAAGCGTCGACTCCTGTTTGCATCATAATTTTGGAAAAAATTATAGTTTTTATGGATATTTTCGGAAAATTAATTCATATTAGAAGTGGAAAATACGGCATCTAGCTCATTTCTCATTCATGGTACTAACGAAGATTATGTCGCAAACTTTTGACGCGTGACTTAGATGGATTGCGCTCATATTGATTATGAAAAAACGAATGCCTTTTAAATCACATTAAATCTCCATTACTTTAATGTTCCAGCCTTTTAACATAATCGAGACGTCCTGTTTTTCTAGGGAAAATTTTAAGTGAATATTTCTTGATTTTTATGCAACACCATTAACAAGGAGACGGACTTTGAAATATTTATTATAATATATAAAAAATTATATATTTATCATTCATTTATTCATTCATTATATTCCATACTAATATTACAAACGTAGTATAAAAAGAGTATCTTTGTCTGTTATGGTTGCCTCTTTTTGTCGCTTAAACCACTGTTTGTTTGAAGGACCTAGGATAGCTATTATTCCGATAATACCACGGGAACGGGAAATATGGATGAAACTATACAGCTAGTAATAAAAAATAGTGCATACATATTTTTTCTCAATTGACAAAAATTACCTAGTCTATAGGTTAGCAAAGTTATGCACACTAGACAACTAAAACATAGTTAAATTAATGGTGACTTTCTTCTTAAAATGCTTGGTTTAAATCAGGAGGCTGAAAGTTATAGCTAATATTGCCATATGTTCATTTTGTTACTAAAGTTTAGTTTTATTTTTAAGCATTAAAAGAACATGTTTTATTAAGCCATTATTAAAACATTTGCTTTGAAGCAAATTGCAATCGAGATAAAACTGGTGTTGAAACATTTTATCTACGGAGTAGTTATAAGTGTGATTATATTTAAACAAAAGCTTTGCTGCTCTACTATTTTTAAACATACGGGCGTTCTTGTATCCTTTAGATTATTTAGTATCGCGATTTCTTTTCAAATACATATAATCTTTTGTTTTTTAATATAATCTATGCTCTTTACTAATATCACAGATCTAAAATCATACGGTGGTTGCACAAAATTTGACGCTGCAAAAAGCCTCAGGGCTGTCATAAATTTTGTGCAGATTGAGCCGTAAAAATCATGGTATTCAAAAAAGAGTGCATATTTTTATGTTTCGCATTATAAGAAATAACGTTCAGTTTGTGTAAGGAAACATTTAAAATTCAGTATATTACTATACATATAGATCGTACTTTTGTAATTTTACAAAAACAAATTTACGTCAACCTTGAAACCTTGAAAGTCGTGTCCCACAACATGAATGGAACAGTCAATATTTTCTAAGGAGATTTGGGACATTGTGTATGTGACAGTTTCGTGCAACGACTGTGGGAAAAGGAGTATTTTATTTATTTTTTTATTTTGCACTGAACCTAATTTTAAATCTAGTAGGTACTGGATGTAAAATTAATATTTCACGATAAATGCTATTTAATTCCCTATTTTTTAGTTTATTGGACATTCCTCCACGGCAGCATATATTCATAGATAGTTATAAATTCGCCGCGATTTCTTTCACGATAATCTCCTGTATATTTTGAAGCGTTCAAAATTTGCTAGCAAGTCTCCACGATCCCAGATTAATTACAGCCTTTTCTGTAAAGCTCTCTTTCAACATTTTATTCTTTAACAATTTTAATTACATCAGAAAAAAATCCTAATTTAAACACGCGGCAGTTAATTTTTGAATTTTTGGAACTAAGATTACTGCGTTAAATTTTGCCATGCGATTTCATACTGTAATTTTTCCAAATCACAAAATAACATCATTTTTTTTAAATCGCAGCTGTTCCTTTCACGACTAGCTCCTGTATATTTCAAAAGCGTTCAAGATTAGCTGGCAAGTCGGCACGAACCAAGATTAATTACTGCCTCCACTTTGTTTGCGTTTGATTCAATTGAAACTTATTGTCTATTGAATTACACGATTACTGGCGTGGAAAAAACTATTCAGTGATTTAAATATAGGATTCTTTTACTGAAAACATTTTCTGTGGATATAAGATATTATTGAAGTTACCTTACAATAAATTTCAAAAATCTCTGAATTTCTTTCAACTATAAAAGTTGATAAATTCCATTATAGAGACGCAAATAATTTTGTGCCTAAAATAAATAAAATAATTGCTTAAAAGGCAATAAGTTCGTGGAAATAGATATTTAAGAAAAGTACTCCGACTCCGAATCAATCGAGTTCGACCTTCAGTAAAAATATTGTTTGCTTATTTGCCAATATATAAAAATATTTAGATAAGGAGAGGATTCATGATGGGGAATTGAGTAGAATATATTGAAATAGAATAGAGTGAGCAGAACAGGATGGGAGAGGATGGATGAGAATACAGGCCTGCGCTGGAGGATTGCCTCAAAATCCCACACTTTCAATAGAAATGGGAATTTACTTTATTCATTATGTTAATGTATTTGAGATGGAAAAACCATGTACTTAAATTGAATGTTTTAATATGCTCAGAAAAACTTGTCTGTGTGAACAATTAAAGATATCCTATATACCTTACTATATATTATATTTGGCTCTCATAACACCGGTAAATAGGTTAAGAGAGTAATATATGCATATATATTTTTTTTTATACTATATAAATCTACGTTTCGAATCAATTGTGCTTGTATCATCGGGTGATAACGTTTCTAGTATACGGACTTTCATAACATTTACAGGATTTACATTAAAATACATATATAATATGTTTTTTTGAATTTTAAAAATGTTATTTAAATTTCCGCAGTTATACTTAGACATTAAGCAAACAGTAATGTAGTAATATAAGTTTTTTCTTTTTTGTACATACCTGTAATTGGTGTATACATCATAGATAACTAGATATACATTTTTTGATTCAAATAGTTCTAAGTTTTTATGTGTACACTGTTGGTATGGCTAATAAATAAATAATATTCATAAGAGCCTTTGGAATCAAATTATAGATAAGGGAAAGAAATGTCGATGTCCGCCAAAATTTCTCAGTCTTGTCACGATTCCTTGTTTCCTAGTCATTATACTGCTGAATCTTCCATAACTTTGTCTATGTTTATTAATTTTGAATTAATTAAAACATTTTCGAATTAAAACAATTTAACACACTTCATACATACCAAAATAAAATAGTTAAATATTATTATTATAGTAATGATTTCTCTTCATGTATACAAATATTTTAGCGATAAAACGTTTGTGTTTTTGAATGTATGTTTATAATGTTTTCACACAAAAACTACTGTTCCGAGTGATTGTTAAATTGCAGCTAGTATAATTATAATAATTGATTAATTTAATTTATTGTTATTGCATTAATTTTCGCGGTTGGAAGAAAATTGCTTTCGTCTTAGCGTGGGAGTGTATTTAATAACACTTTCCTGTTTTGATGAAATAAAATTATTGTTATTCGTATACCAATTCTGTGGGTTTACTTAATGTTTCCCGCCTCGTCGTCGCTGTGACAGTGACGGAATTAAACTTAAGAGCGCTCTTAAAGATAAGTATTTGTAAGTCTATCAAAAGCGTAGACTTTGAAAGTTGACTTCAAGTTTGCAAACAAAATTGCAGGCAGTGTTATATCTAAATAATGCTTCCCCGACTGATAAAATCATGGTGAGCAATCTCAACAGAGATCAGCCTGGTACGCGGGAGATATTATAGTATACAAGTATGCGAAAACACAGATGCAATCTCTATTCCATCACTCTCATAATCAGATAGAACAGCAGACCAACGCGACCTGAGAGAGATCAGACGCAGGACCGACGGTTTTATATGCTCTCGGAGAGCACGGGGGTGTTTCTACATAGTCAACTCGTAGACTTAGGGCTGCTATGGAGACATTTTGCTAGTTAAATCTCAATAACATTTTTTTTAAGTATATTTCTTAACTAGCTGCCATCGGATAATTGCGAATTGTTTGCAAGGCTGTAGTAACTAAATCACCTATGTGGGTCAAGATTTCATAAATTATGTTTAGTTGTTTTGTTACTTTGTCCAAAAAAGTACCACTATTAAATGACAGACCGCAGCCCATTGTCAAATTTTTCCAATTCAATTAAATATTTAATTACATAATTTATTTGTTAGTCAATTGCTTAAAAATAAAGGTGACCATGATGGTGGTGGTATGATAAATGAGTTACGGTAAAAAGTGACCACTTACCTCAAAGCAGATAATTCCTCCAGAAATACGCTGCCGTTGATAGGTTTTGCTCGGTTCTTGAACACGAGGGTCGGGAGCTCCCCCATCTGGTCCAACGCGCTGTCTGTAGCCGCGAATCGCTGAGTCAGGTTTGACCTAGTAATTTTAATATAATTTCATTATTTATAAGAGTTATATTTCTTACCAAAATGAAAAAATATTTTTTTGAGTTAAATTTTAACAGATGTCTTGCCGGGTTAAAGAGTGTAAGGGGAGGGAGAGGATTGATGATGGGAAATTGGGAAAGGAGTAGAACAGAATGGGGAAGGAGTCTCACCGTACGAAACACTGCAATACTGCTTCATGCCGTTCTTTTGCTGGGGAATGGTAATCTTACCGGTTCACCCAATCGTGCAATGCTTGGCTCTCACTCTTTTATTGATAAAGATGTTATGCAGCCGGATTACCCTCTATCGCCTCTTATGACACCCACGGGTAGACGTTGCAATACACGTTTTCTAACCCGTCGCCACAAGGGTAAGTTGGTAGTGATGATTACCTGAGGGTGCTTCCATTGGTGAAGATGAAGAAAGCCACTTCAGATCTTTCTTGCTGCAATCTCGTCACCAATTTGCCAAGTTCTGTCGCTCTGCTCACCTGGTAAAAGAATTAGATAAAATATATTATTATGTAGAAGTATTTATCGTTTTTGATCGATTTTTTTAACCGAATTTCAATATCAAGGAGGAGGTTTTTAATTTAGCCGTATTTTTTATGTATGTTACCGCATATCTCCGACATTTATAGAAATTTGCTTTAATCCTCGTTAATCCTTCTCGAAAATTAAAAGAATAAGGTTTGCGATTTTCGATTTTAATGAAGTATGTAAAAATCCTCCTTCCCGCTTCAATCCAATTCTCAAAATGTGGTAAATTTAGATTAAAGTTTAGATAGCTTCAACAGTTTTCATGTAAATGCGGAACATACATACAAACATATATCTCTGACATTTATAATATTAGTCATGTGTAGAAAAGCGAAAAATCAATCATAAGAAAGTAATAGAAAATTCTAGAACGAAACGGGTACAAGAGTTACGCAAGAAACTGCAATGTTACGTAACGCAAATCGTTTCTAAAACGGGTTTATTTAGTTAACTTGTAGTTGCACATAACTTATTTGTGAACTTTTCGATTTAATAATAATCGAAAATTTATGGATTATATAGATTTTAAAATAGATTATAATACACATGTAGTTTGTATGTACGTATATTTGTGATGTTTTCACGCTAAAATTACTGGATCTATATCAAAAATGTTTTGCAAGCGTTGCCGTAGCATAATGCTATGCTCGTATATCTGCTAATAGTTCGTTAGTATATTTGGCTAATAAAAATGTTAGTAAATACTCAGGTTACTAACATTTATTCCTACATACTAACTGAATACACCATTTTTATTCATGTTAACTGCTACGTTATTCACTACTTTGAATTTTTGTAGATTTTATCTCTGATGAAAAAATACTTTTTCTGAGCACAAAAATCGTGAACTTCGAACAGTGTAAACAAGTGTATTCAATAGCCATTCGATTGACGAAATACAATTGTACTATTCCGATTGACTAAGGACAATGTGGTTTAATGAAATGATCACAATATTATCGTGTTTCGATAATATAATGATGAAATTCCTAAATGTAGGAAAAATGTTCATAAGATATTAATTACTTAGGAGCTCAAATATTACGGAAGATTATTTGATTAAAGTAGACTGAATATGGAAATAAGATCTAATAAATCATAAAAGAAATTAATTAAAATATGACGGGATCTCCATACTAATATTATAAAGCAGAAAAGCTTCATTAATTGTGTGTTTGTTTGTTTTCGTAAGTATCGAGTAAATTTTAAATGTTTTTTCTGACTGTTTTACCTGCGTATGTTTCAGCTTACCGTGCGATTTCCGGGATAAAAAGTATCCTATGTTCTTTCTTGGGTTTCAAACTCTATTGCTACAAAATTTCATCCATATCAGTGAAACCACAGTGCATAGCTAGTTATTTGATAAAAGCAATACATCCTTGCTACTAATATAAAAATGACTGCCTCGTTGGTCTCGGAGTTGCATCTTTGGTTACAGATCGAGGGGTCTCAGGTTCGACGGGTGTGTTGATATACCCCCGTACCTTAGCACGTCAAACCGTTGTTCCTGCGTCAGACCTCTCACCGGTCGTATCGGTCTGGGCAGCAGAGGTATTGTAACCGAGTTATGAGAGTAAAGAGATAGAGAGTGTATTTGTGTTTGCGTGGACATTTCTGTACTATAATATCTCCTGCGCAACTAGCTAGCCCCTATTAAGATTGACCGCTGTTACTGAAATCAGTAAGGGGTGCTATTATAAATTTGAAAGTTTAGATATTTGTGTGACAAATACGCCAAAATGACTGAGCAGATTTAAATGAAATGTAAGCGGATGTTAAGATATTCTTATTAATCTATATACCCCGAAATAACGAAAGCTACTTATATTTAAATTAAAATTAAGAAATGAAAAATAGCAACCATTAATAAAATATTCGAACGCTTGTAATTGAATCTAGCTTAGTTTAAAAATACTTCATCAGAGTTAATATAGATACCTTGTCCAATCAACGAATGCTCAAAGGAAATTGTGTTGTCCGAACTTATAAATTTTTCATGAACTTCTCTCCGTAGACACACAGCCATGACGGCTAACAGGTTAATTAAAAACAGAGGCAGCAACTTTATTATTGAAAATAGTAAAATACTGTTACCTATATTATGTAAAAATAATTGATTGACTATCATACAAAAATAATGGATGAAACATGGAATTATTAAGATTTTACGTTTATATATAAATTTCAAAATTTATTTTTTAAATTTTGATGTCCAATTTATAATTTAACAAGCCAATTAACTAAAAACCCGCTTAGTAATTGCTATTGTTTAATAATATAACACATTACAGACAATGTCAAGATCTATGCTTTGCCTAGTTTCGGTCCAAAAAGAAAATTGAGATTTTAAAAACCAAGGATTGTCGAGGAAATGGTAAATTCACTACTCCTACAAACGACGAATCGTCGAAGTATAACAGAAATGAATCGTTTTCATTAACGAACGGTTATGATCAACCAATGAGATCCAAGTTTTGGTTGTTTTGTTAACGCCAAGTTTATTAAATATACGCTTTAGACTTACGCCTAGTAAGATATTGTACTGTCCGTAAATGAAAAGACTTGTTTTATTTTTATAGGAATTGGGCACTAAGTATTGGTGCTATTGTTTAATAATGTAACGTATCACTGAGGAACTAAGGATAAATGATTGGATTTTGGGTCTAAAAAAATAAGATTTTAAAGACCAAAGATTGTCTAGGAAAAGGTAAATTCAGTACTCGACTGAGTGTTACAAATTTATCGAAGGCATCCCGCGGTAACAGCAAGATCCTACATAAAATATTATAGCAATTTAGAAATGACGACAGGCAAACGTAATAATAAAATTGGCACAGCTCTTAAAGTGTAAATGGGATATTTTATGTCCCTGCATAATTTTGAATCGGCTATAATCTCATACACTTGTAGATTTCAGTCATAAAAATAGAATTGATGATAATAGGATGTAAATTCTACTAATATGTTTGTTACACCTTTACGCATAAACTACTGAACCGATTGTGATGAAACTTGGTATACATATAGATAAGAGTTCAGAATAACATATAGGCTACTTTTAATCACGGAGTTGCCACGGGATCAGAAGTTACGCGGGTGAACCGCGGGGCGTGGCTAGTCGGCTATAATCTTATACGCTTGTAGATTTCAGTTATAAAAATAGAATTGATGATAATTAGATGTAAATCCTACTTACATTTTAAATGCAAAAATGTTCACTCAAAAACTACTGAACCGATTGTGATGAAACTTGGTATTCATGCAGTTAAGAACTCAAATCCATTATGCAAAAACTGTTGAATTTTAATCAGTCGGACTAAATAGATAAATTATAATCAATAATATAGAAATGTTATAGTATACACATAGGTTTCCAAAGCATTTCGAAAGAAAGCAATAAAATATTTGTTCAGAGTCGTAACAGGTACAATTACGGCAATCTGACGTCTGAAATAATAAAACTGAATGTAAAGCCCATTAAAAGTATATTTGCGAACGTTTTGACTATTTCAATATATGTATTATTTGTTTTTTCACTTTATTCTATAAAGTTTTTAATACGCTGCTACAGAATATTTAAAAATAATACAAAAATCCAATTCCAAAAAGAAAAACGATTATTGACCCAGCGAAGCGAGATCTCAGACACGAGAAGGCCGATTGTATGTAACCTGATTTCATAGGCATTTAGTTTAGACAAAAGAAAATGTCGAGTTCGAAGATTAGTGATATCGAGGGG
>LQNK01000884.1:325264-370649 GCA_001586405.1 Phoebis sennae
ACAATTTAGCATAGTTATAATATCCTCAGTAACACTAATTATAGGACAGTTAAATATAGATTTTTATAACCAATAATGAATACGGAAGTGTTTATTTAGATTTGTTGACATATGGCCATATTATTTTCAAGTTTGACATAAGGAAATATCATCCTACTTATTGTTATAAACAAATTGCCATAATGCCATTAACAAAAGGAAGAAGATTGTTATAAATGTGAAATTTTTGATGTTTGTATCAATGACGTAATTATTGAACAGATTTTGATGAAATTTCGTATACAGATAGGCTGGATTAAACAAAATTATACTTTTAACTGATGTATAGACCTCGAATTTATGCAAACCAAACCGCGGGAAGCAGCCAGTAGCACATAATATTTGCCTCAAGTATGTCGAAATTTAGGAAGTAGCACGATATATCTTAATTATAACAATTACAATAATAATAGTAATATATAATTTAAATAAATAAAATACTTTTTAAAGAATTTTAACCGCGGTTTGTTATACATTATTTTACATTTAATTGATTATGCGAAATTTATTAACAATTGTGTGTTAACAATATTATATAAATGTATGTTCTAATTATAATTTTAATTCCCTATATGTATGGTGTAACTACTGTAAGTACAATGAATAAATAAATATTACTGTTGAAACCAATATTTGCTCCGTGTTTGACACCCACTTTTATACATGCCTTTCGTAAGAACACGCCATTTATTTTAAAAGCATCCGAGAGAGGAACCCAGTGTATTCTCAATTGTTATATCAATATGAATAAATTCCCTGGGTATGGCTTTTGACCTATAAATACACTTCGTTATAATATCCTTTATGGACAAAACGTCTTTGAGAGGATTTTCAAGTATGCTGAAGGTATTAAGCTCTGAGCATGGCAAGAGGATAACATGTAAATGTTAAATATTACATAATCGAAAATACCGAGATCTTTTTAAAAAAAATATTAATATCTATTAAATTTATTAAAAATTTTGCCAAAAAATAGAACAGACTTCCTCGCTCTAAAAAGTAGAAAATAACTTTTATTTCATTTTTGTTGAAATCTATACAAAGTCGGTGCCTTATCTATTTTCAATTTAACAAGATTTTGCACCGACTTTGTATAGATTTCAACAAAAATAAAAATAAAAAGTAATCATGAAATAAAAGTTATTTTCTACTTTTTAGAGCGAGGAAGTCGGTTCTATTTTTTTGTAAAAATTTTTATTTTATCCTTTTTAGTGTCCTGTGAAGGGTAATCACACCATCTAGTCACAATTCAGTTGATATATATACATCGTTAAACCTTAACCGCAGAGCTTATTCCGTTGATTTTCGAGGAGTTCCCAGAAATATCTTCCACATGGATGATCAGACTTGAACCAAATTTCTATGGGACCACACATGAACTCTACTCTTTCGAATGTAAAAAGAATTTTCAAATCGGTCCATAAACGCCGAAAAATATGCGGTAACATACATAAAAAAAATACGGTCGAATTTATAACCTCCTCCTTTTTTCTGAAAATCGGTTAAAAATGTAATAATTTACTAATTTAGACAAGTGCTGTGCACTCATATAAGAGGCGAATTCACCATACATAGTCTGTAAGATGTAGTTTTCGTCTTTAATGTATTAGTAAGTCGGCGCAGAATCGACTGTTTTATGAACTCTCCGAGGCAAGAGGGCGTTCCACCACCTCAAACTTCCAGACGTTGGGCGGCTTTTGAGACGTTTTGTTACAAAAATCTTAATAATCCTTTTTAATGCCTCACCCGGGAATCGAATCTTTCCACCTATATTGGAGCAACGAGGCAGTAACTCAGTAAAGGGTATTACCCTTTATGGACAAAACGTCTTTGAGAGGATTTTCAAGTATGCTGAAGGTATTAGCTTTGAGCATGGTAAGAGGATAAAATTTACAAATTTAATATTACGTAAGCGGAAATATCAAAGTTTAATGTAGAAATTATTTTAAAAATTACCTTTATGTATTATAATATTATGACATTCTTTTACATTTGTGTCAATTTGTGTGCACTCGTATCACTAAACATCAGGTGAACCGCATGCTAGGCTTGTCTGCTATCGCATAAAAAAGCGACCCAGCCAGCCCCTCAGCTCTTGAGCACTGAAGAGCTTCTTTGGTTAATAACTGTTCTTCAATATAAACCTCTCTCAGTCCATTTATCAAGGTGGCACCAGTGATTGAATCAACTATATATTTTAAGCCTACAGACGAGCGAGAAATACGGTTCATCTGATGTTATCTGGCTGACCGTAGCTCACAAGCATCAAAGTCAAAACGTTAATTTTCCAAATTGGCCTCTTTCAAGGCGATTTTAGTACGCCATATGCATTTACATAATTAATATTTTTTTATTTTCCACAGATTCAGACATCCCTACCGTGAAGAAGCCAGATAGTTTTGCAGGTGCTTTACTAGTTTTAAAGAAGAGGAGCTCATAAAAAGGGGATTGATGAAGGAAAATCCGAGATAAAATAGGAGGGGAGAGATGAGAATTCACAAATGCATTTCCGATCGGAAAGTTCCGAAAATCGGACGTTGCTGTCAAAATTTGTATGAATTAGTTCCGAATTGTATGGAAACGCATTTGTGGATATGGGGCCAGTATCTTCATACCTGTTCTTCCACGTCAGCTACTTCAAGCCCATTGGTAAGGCTGTTATTCAGGGACAGTGTGGTCTGCACGATCAGCGCCAGGATCGGGATGAAAGGCAGTAGCAGCAGCCGCCACAGCTGGCAGCGTCTACTCTGACACCAGCGCCGGAGCCTGCGCCGGCAGCTTTGCTTGTCTGAACTCTTGAGGACTGGGGACTCTGCAACAAGAGGGTGTACTTAAAGTATTGTATCTTTGCTATGTACTTTATACTTGGTTTACTTGTAAACACTGATACAATTCGTTTCGTAGTATATCGTATAATTTACATGTTTCTATATTAATTACATTTATCACAATATTCAATAACAATATTTATTACGCTCTCACAATAATTGCATCTTCGTTCTACCACGCGGAAAAAAACAAGAGAGAGTCCAAAAGCGCGGCAATCCGCATTGGCCAATCACAATGCCGGATTGCCTTTTAATCGTCGAACTTGCAATAGCTGGCCAGTTATTTAAGGCAGATTACTTAAAATAAGGTTTTAATGTATATTTAAGAAAACAAATTAATAATTAAAGCAAAATAGCTAACACTTGATAGACTGTATTGTCACTTCTTGATGGAAATGCATTTTATAATTTTTTTATAGAATTTAAGTCTTTATGGTTGTTCGCAACCGCTTGTAAATTAAATAAAGTTTTTAGTTTTTTTTTTGTGGAAATAGTGTTAAATATACTTTGTATTGATACTTCTTGATGGAATTGCATATAACTTTTATTTAAAGACAGACACATTTTTTTAGACACATTTCCACTATATTTAGCAATAACAGAAATAAAGAAAATCTGTTCACAGCCCCATTATAAATCCCCCACAAATGATATTAAGTATTTTCCTGTCTTCTTTATTGAGCTCCTAGAGTGGTGTTTTAGGTTAAAATTTAATATTGCTGTTTGTCGTAACTATACTATACACAATGCCTGTATAAGAGAAAATTATGAAATAAATAAAATAATATTTATTTGCATAAACACGGATCATGCAAATATGCAATTATTGAATTGAATAATTGATTATATTTATACAATCATGTCAAATAATAAAAAATAAAAATACATATCAGGCATAAAATCTATCTATCTGCACTTTCTTTGATTTCAATATGCTGCCGACAGATAGCTTTTGTTATGAATTTTGTCAATCAAAAAATTATCTGAGATTAAAATCTATACATAATCTTTGATACATTATTGAAAATTTTAAATCAGCCACTTCTTCAGGCAATTTTGAATCAGGTTTGTTTCATATACCTTTGTGTATATGATTCCATTTTTGAACAAAACATTATTTTCAAAACAATGGCATTTAGGTTTTTTGAAGTTTTACAAATAAAACAAATATACTTCTCATGAACATCCTTGACGTAACAATAAATGTGTTGATAATATAATTTCATATAATTTACTTTTACCTGAGTTTTGGAGCATATGTATATTGTTGGCTTTCGGTTACAAATTATTGAAATTACTGTAAGGCAGTTAGAAATCAGGCTATAATATAGCTGCTTGTATAAATATATTTCCCTTATCAACACCTCACACTTCAGTCTACTTATTTTAATTTAATTTCGTTATATTTTTGCAGTCGTTGCGCTGATGGCTTAATCATTATATCTACTTTTATTTAAACTACGTGCGGTTATGAATATTATTGTTATTCTTAGCTAGTCAATGTCTTTTAAGTTAGCTAGTCCCAACTTATGTTAGAAATATGAAAGTAAATTTGTTCGTTGCATTTTCAGGCTTTAGGTGTCTTTTATCGTTGGAACGACGAAGAAGGATTATATTTTATGTAAAAAAGTACTATTTCCGTGGGATTGGCGTGGGAAGGTCACGCGGGCGACGCCGTGGGTAGTTAGGTATATTTTTCTTGTAACACCGTTCAAATAGAATGTACATATTATTGACCGAGCGAAGCGAGGTCTCAGAGTCGAGATGGCCGGGCGTTGTATGTTTATATGTTTGTATGTTTGTATGTTTGTATGTAAGTAAGAAAAACTTTGTCCGACGATAACTTAAGTATCGTTTATCCGATCTTGATAAAATTTCATAGGCGTATAGTTTAGACAAAAGAAAATGTCGAGTTCGAAGATGAGCGTAATCGGTGGGGGGGTAAAGAAGATAGGGGGGATAAACAGTTAAATGTTTGTCGGACGATATTAGGTATACTTTTTATCCGATCTTGATAAAATTTTGTAGGCAAATAGTTTAGATAAAAAGAAATCTTGAGTTCGAAGATGAGAAAAATTGGTATGAGGGTTGCGAAGATAGGGGGGGTCAAAAAGCGAGTAAAATATGAATATACCCGAGTGTGGTATCAAATGAAAGGTCAATATTTGTACATAACATAAAAAGTATTGAATTATTTTTAATATAAGCCGTTTTTAAAACATAAGTGAAATAAGAAAAAAAATAATTTTAATCAACGCCATCTATCACATTTACAGTTCATTATTATGAATCATTATTTCTTCAAACATCGATAATACTCAATAAAATACGAATTTCATAAAAGTTAACGTATGATAACTTAAAAATATTGTATTTAAACATTAGGAATAGTTTTTATGTGATGATTTTTAAAATAACACAATTACAAATTACTCATACACTAAGGTTTCTTAGTGCCTCCACCATCTAGTGGAAGCAACGCATATTATTATAACGATTGAATAAAACACCAACATAATAGCCCCAGGTGGCCCCTTATAAATGAATTTATTTCCAAATATTTTGTTACAGAATTTTTATTTTTATTAAAGTATTTATAAAAATTTTGTAAATTTTATAATAACCATTAATTAATGAATATTGAATTGAATTGCTTTCCGATAAGTAACGGTTCGATTTACGTAAAGGTTCATTGTTTCTTTCTCAAAAAGATAATAGTTGTATTATTTTCTGTTTATATTTAACGACGATGTTTACTATGCCACGAAAAAATAAGAGTATAAAAAACCGCGTTTAATATATAAAGAACAAACCATCCTCAATGTGATATTTGAAAAATACAGATGGCGCTACGAGGCTTCTGAATCGCGCTATAGAGTTTATTTTAAATTCCTTTAATAAGAATTGTATTTTTTAAACAATAGTTAAGAATTACAAATATCGAATGATTTTTCTTATTATACGACGGAACGTCATAGTAAAACTAATCATATTCAAAACTAAGTTTAGTGGTAGTGTTTGGTAGATAAGTTAACGTCACGTTTATTATAGAAACGCTTTTGACTTACGTCTAGTAGGATATTGTATTGTCTGTAAGTAAAACGACTCGTTTTATTTTTATAGGAACTGGGCAATACTGACTTGAGACTTCAGACTTGCAATGCATTTTTAATTTTTCAATACTCAAATACTGCGTTAGGTTCGGATACTTTACAGTCCTTCATCTTTTTTCTTTAAAATTCAACGAAAAACAAAATTATATAGATTACTTTTAATTTTTATTAGTTGTTAATTTGCCCGTCATCTGCCGATGGTGTCCACGGACATGAAAACGTAGTAATAAGCCACAGTAGTACAGTCCTAGTAGATAATTTACGTCTGACGATAATTTATGTATCCGCCATCCATCATCCATGACGTTCGCGTATGCGTCTGCCGATGTGTAGTCTGGCTTTGGTGTAACATCAAATGTAAGGTCTCGATGAATATAAACATTATAACGCGAGGTCCAGCTCGGGGCGAGCCACTAGTATTTTACTAATACCTTTGCTGGAACATTACATAAATCTGTAATTTTTTTAAACTGCACGGTTAAGTATATGAGATAATTCAATTCCTAGCTAAAACCTAATTTGTGTAAAGCCTACGTATCTCTCATTATTGTAATTATTTAAAAAGTTTACCTCTGTATAATATTGTGCATGCTGTATCAACCTATAATTGTTTGATACATTTAATCAAGAAGGTTTCGATTATTGTACTCAAACATTGGTTGGTTAATAAATAAAATAAAATAAAATAAGACAACATAAGGTGAACCATATGTTCCATGACCTGCTATTCGCTAGGTGCAAAGTAGGTGGTGGGAGAACCCCAATCGACCGCAGCGCTCACCGTGGCTAAAAAAGTAACTTACCCCAGACGATTTGTTACTGTATACCGACACGCGCGTGCTTTTAAGAATAAATAAACATGTTTATAAAATCATAAAAACATGGTTATAAAATCATAAAAAACATGCTTATAAAAGCATGTTTATTTATATTTAGAAGTTCGCGTTTATAATAATATAAACTAGCTTTCCGCCTGAGGCTTAGGCCGCGTGGAATACAAAATTCTGTACTTGGTGGTATGACAATTTATACGATTTAGAAACGTTTTTCTGTAAATATATCTTGTCAACACTTAATTTTTGAAAAAACCCCATTAATTAACTTCTACTTTTATTTTAACAGAACTATCCAATAATTGCGATTTAATAAACGTTTTTTTTAAGTCCAAATTATATCCTTAATGAAATATATCAAAAGTGTCACTGTTCATGTTTATATAATTCCAATAATTCTATTTTTAATATTAATATACTCTCAGAATGAAAGAGACTTGTATGTTTTCACGCATTTAACGCGTATTTGCTTATAAACGCAAATAATAACTTCTGCATGTTGGTTAGTCTTTATTGTGTTTGTCCACCATGACGGTAATCTACTCTGGAAATCAAGAGAAGGCAAAATTTTTATTAGAAAGCATTATGCAAACAATATTTTAAAAGATTCAACTTAATCTACCTACGCGCATTAATATTTTTTATGGATCGCTTTGAACCCTCATATCTTTTTTGTTTGTAAACCAATTTGAATAAAATAAACACCAGAACGTCTGCGGGGCGTGTCGTAATTTATTATGGGAAACCGCATTTAAATCGGTTAAAGTTTTATTTACTTACTTTCTGTGAAGTCCGTCATGAGAAAGCCCATCTATACTATTAAACTTTATTGATTGTGGCATGTATGTATGTAAAAAAAAGATAAATATTACTATTGATGGTATAGATATAGGTAGACAACTAATAAAGTACGATGTACCATTAGAAATAATTGTTTGTTTATTATTTTTCGTAATGACGGTCCGCTGACATTGCAACCGCTAGTTGGCGTTATCATCGCGCACCTTGCCAATATCATTAAGATATTTTCTTAATAATTCATAAAATTCCTTCAAGAGTATTTGATTATTTATACATTTCACACTTCGAGACATGATCTACATGAACTTGGAAATACTTCGTGATAAAGTGATATTACTGTCACCAGTCGAGTAACTCTAAGCTCTCAGAGACAGTGTTTCAACTCGAACAATTGAAAACGTTTGAACGTTTCAGAATAAACAAAGCCCAAACAAATAAAAGTCTTATTTTACACAAATCCATAAAATCACATGTTTTGATAAGCTGAGTTTATGCTGAGTGTGCGGCAATATTGCTTTAGATTTGTTTAAAATTACTTTTGATCCACACTCAATTTATTTTTATTGAATTAGAAATATTAAGCCACATTTTGTAGGTGAGGTTTATTATGCAAGACAGGTACTGTGTATTGTAGATGTGGTTATTTCATGGATGTTAAATATATATTATAAGTTATAACAATATATCGATTTGGACTTATGGTACTTGATTTTAAATGGTAAACTTGAGGACTACGAAATTTGGCTCTGCCAGATTTTTTTTTAATTTTTAGTTTACGGAAAATAAAAATATTAATTTTGTCAATTAAACTGAAGTTTTGGTAAATACAACATGTGTCATGAGTAATGTAATTATAAATTGCGATTTGTATAGGTACTAAAATAAACTTGTGTTAATTACTTTACGTAAGGTACTTTTAATCCCGACATTCCCCCCGGCGATCAGAAGTGACTAACTGACTATCACTTTATAGTTTATGTCAGAGGTTCCCAAACTGTGCGTCGCAGGAAGTATAGAGGCGTCCCGAGGATTTCATTGCTTCCCTTCCCCCCAAAAATGCGTGCTAATTATCAGTCCCCTTAATCTCATTTGAAACTTGAACTCACTGCTGACACCAGGGGGTCGAAACATTTACGGCCGTTTTCAATATTCTATCTATCCCTTGTTTTTCTTACTAAAGTCAGACAAATCTATCTATTTGCACTTACTTTGATTTCAATATCCTAACGACGGATACATTTGCTATGACTTCTGTCAATCTATTGTCATATAATCTAACATGACAATCTATATCATTGATACATTATTGAAAATGGCCGTTTACTAAGCTCGTAAGTGCGGTCGGAAAGGATTAGGAACCCCTGGATACTATGGTATATTGATCAGTGACTATGAATATATCTACTTTATTTTATCCGGATAAACAAATAGGAATTCTGTGCTTGTAATATTTTTACATGACAATATTTTATTTATCAAAATTAGTAATTAATGTGCGTCTTGCTAGTAATATGTCACAGTATTCATTGGCTTGTAGCAAAGACTGCGCTATAGTATTCCTGAGGGAACTCTTACACTCTTACGTGTGTAATACATGTAAATTGTTTTCCATTATCGAGAATGGCTTACACTCAAACTGCACATTTGTTTGAGTTAAATCATTGGAGTGAGATGTTTCTACTGCATTGGGAAGATATTTCTAGGTTGGATACATTTTTGTTTTGTAACAAAAGAAAATACGTAATTAAAAAATATGTTTTTGAAAAAAATCCTTATAAATTACGGTACAAATAGTTGGGCTATTTTTTCTATAATTGATTGAGATTCCTCAGTGAGTGTATGTTTGTATGTAAGTGCAAATGTTTGACTGACGATATCTGGAGTATCGTCAATCCGATCTTGGTAAAACTTTTTAAGCGAAAAGATTAGTCAAAAGAAAACTAAGTGTTATAAGATGAGCGAAGTAGATAAGGGGGTTACGAAGATAGGGGGTTCAAATGTGCGAGTTTAATACAAACATACCTCAAGATGGCCGATTGTACGGTATCAAATGAAAGGTCTTGATTTATACTTTACAACGCGAGGTCTAGCTCGAACCGAGCTTCTAGTTATTATGTCTGAAGAATATAATACTCTAAATTTTATATTACTCGACTTGAAAGCCCTAGAGCGAAACCTTTCAACCAAAAGACAAAATATTTTGTATTTTGTCCCAACTTTGATCAACGTGAAAGGAAAACACCGCCCCAAGTTTTTCATTAGTGTTGTCAAAGCAAAATATGATTATGTAAGTGTACATTTTTCTGACATAGTAATAAAGTTGTGTCAAAATCTATTTGTTTTTATTGAAAATGTTAACTACAATCGCCTGCAAAAAACTCAAAAACTAACTTTGGAACTTAGTTAATTAAGAAGGGTTTAATTTTCAATTCAAAGTGAAACTCAAAATTGTTATTTTATCAAGTGAACCTTGTCAAAGACGCTTTATGAACATCGTACGTCGTTTACATTATTTAATTTATTTTTTTTCGTGTATCAGAAGAAAGTATCTACCGAGTGCTGAATCTAACATGAAATACAATATTAGGAAACTATCTACTTTGAATATAATGCATCTAACATGCAACGAAATATTAGGAAATTATTAATTTTTTCTTCCTAACGTACTCCACTTCAAATGTGTTTTTAGTTTTTACATTACTTACATTATTTACATTCATCATCAGAAAACTTAAAAAACGCAAGCTACGCAAGAGATATTATAGTGCACAAGTATACGCGCGAACACAAGTGCACTCTATATTCCTTTACTCTCATAACCCGATGGGATAGTAGATTGACACGACCGGAGAGAGATCAGGCGCAGAACCGACGGCTTTACATGCTCTCCGAAGCACAGGTGTGATGCAATACCGCGAACTTCCAGACTCAGGCCCTGTTACTATTTTCCCTGTCAGAAACATCCCAATAACCTCTTTTTGCACGTGGAATTCGAACCCAAGACCCCTTGATCTGTAGTCAAGAAGCAACCACTAGACCAACGAGGCAAAGGCAGTAATGGATTATAAAATATATGAACGTAAAGCAAGCACAGTAAAACATTTAAGTGCTGGGCGTGTGCCTTCCTGACACAGCTTTTGTATTAGCTGATCAGTATTGCATGCTATATGCGTTTGTATATATATGACCCAATAAAACCTTTTTTTATGTATATATATGACTTGATTGGTTCAGTGGTTACCTTAGACCTGAGAGGTGGTCAATCTCCGGTGAATTGGATATATTCCCGGATGAGCTATACATAAGTTTATATTATTTATATTTTATTTTTATTTTATTTTAGAGAATTTTCAACAAAGAACAACATTAAAAATCTTAAATCTAACATCATTTTACAACTTCAAAATTGTGCTTCTTAAATTTAAGGAAATTACAGCAAGTGATATTGGTAAGAAACATTTATATTTTTTATATTTATTATGGTCTGTCAGGTTGTTAAATTGAAATCGGTGCAAAATCTTGTTAAATTGAAAACAGGTCAAGGTACCTTTTAACAGATTTCAAAAATAAAATAAAAGTTCTTTTCTACTTTTTAGTTTGAGGAGGTCGGTTTTATTTATTTATTTATTTATTTATTTAAATTCAAAATATATTTGTTGTTGACTATACGGTGTCTTATTTACCCCACCGTAAACGTCACAAAACGTACATATACAACAACAACAATCCACTTTCTTAGTTATATGATAAAGTTATAGTTATAGTTAGTTTATAAGTTTCAGTTGTAACGCTTTGGGGACTCCCCTGTAATGTTACTTCTTGTAATAAATAAACAACAACATCATCATTTTGAATTTAAATAAAGTTATACAATATTAAGGAATTAATAAACAATAATAATAAGAATAAGGGTCGTGGTGTGCCTAGGTCTATTGCTAATTATGATAATGATGCAAATGTTAAAAATAAGTTAAATTATATTAAATTATAACGTGTAACGATACAACGTTACAGTTTAAACAAACAAAAAACCCTTCAAATTTGTAATATCGCAAGTTGCTGTCAGTGGCACGCATCACGTCAAATTCGGTGCCTGTATATTAATATAAAGTATATTTTTACCTAGGCCAGTTAATTCTACTAGTATTCGAAATTTCATCAAAGCCCGTTCATAATTTGCGGCGTTGAATTTCTTACGGCCGTTTTCAATAATGTATCAAAGATTATGGAAAGATTGTAATCTCAGATTAAATGACATTTGATTGTCAAAAGTCATAGCAAAGGCTATCCGTCGACAGCGTATTGAAATCAAAGTAAGTGTAAATGGATAGATTTGCCTGACTTTAGTAAGCAAAACAAGGGATAGATAGAATATTAAAAGCGGCCGTTATAAGGCACAATTTTGATCTTTGTCGCAATTTGTATTTACGTTAATAAATAGAGTTTTTATATTAACACGTCCTCTTATAAAACTAACTCTGCCATGACGTTCAAGCCACGTATTAGCATGTAGCCTAAAATTAGAAGTATTTAAGTTAGCCAGTAAGCCTTCTTCGTGTACATTACACGAAGACAAACCTACAAATAAATAAAGATGTATAAATCAACAATCAATTTTTGACCTTTTGTTTGTATGTTTAAATCGTATAGAAAATTACTGGACTGATTTGAAAAAATCTTTTACAGTTGCAATTCTTTACAGTTTAAGATAGAAAACTTTCAATAAAAGAGTGCTAAAACAACTTCAATCTTAGGAGAATCTATTTTTTCACGAATTATTCATGTTCAAAGTAAACATGTTTCCCGTAAAACATTGTATAACTTAACAATAGTAAGCACTAACTTACCCATAACTGTATCACAAAAAGTTTTTCGTAATTTTTCAGCGGTTTTCGCGACACGTACACCCCCTCTGAGGGTTGGAACGATACTGAAGTAAAATGGGGGTGGCTTATTATTATTATTTACAAGTGGGAAGACCTAAGTTTAATTAATTTAACTTTCATTTGATAAACTTTTATTATTTTGATGTTCAAGTTGTAATTGAGAGACCTTACAGATCAAAGTTTGAGTGCTGTAATTTGCCTTTTTTGATTTGTGGTAATTAAATACGTTTAAAGGTAATTTAATACGTTCCGTTTTGTTAATTAAAAAAAATGTTTTACCGATATCTGGAGTATCGCTAATTCTGTGTGCGAATAGTTGAAACAAAAGAAAATCTAGGCTTCGAAATAAGCGAAATTGGTAAGAGGGTTATAAAGAAGAAATAATATGTCAAATAACATCTTATTTGTGAACAAAATGTTATATCATTTTCGATTAATGTATTACCATTTTGATCGAGCGGTCCTCAATCCATGCTGTGATATACAGGTGGTTCTTAAATTTTATTATCATGTACATAAAATCAAATACTCTCTCTCACTCACACACACATACATACACACACACACAAATACTGTCTAAAAATTTCATGGCCTATTATTATTTTAATTCCTAATATTTTAATTAGTTTATAAGTTCTTGGTAAACTAACTTGTCCATATTATTTAAGGTACATATTAAAGCCATTTGGATGAAGAAACGCTGAGGCGTAAAGGCGAACGTCCTGCCAGGTAATAAGTGTCAAAAATAAATGCCGCAATAAATATTTTTGATTATTTTAAATTTAGATAATAATAATACAGAAAAAATAAATTATGTATGTTGATGTTAATTCATATTACCATCAACTTACTGGTAATTTATAATTGTAACTAAAAATAAATCATGCGAATATCTACATTATTGTATTTTTATTGTATAGAGATAAGTTTGTAATGATTTCACGAAAAAACCCATCGGATCTATTTCAAATATTATTTTACCATTACAATTAATATGATGTTATATACATTATGCTCCGGGAGAGAAGCCGCGCAGAAGATCTAGAGTGTGATAAATAAGGTACAAAAAAGGGTACACTCTACTTTAATTTTATGCAAACAATGCGGCGTAGGAGAAATAAACCACTGTCTGCAATGATAAATGGCTTGTATAGCGAATGAATTGAATTCTCTCCTCTTTCAGGGCGCCTGTCAAAATAAGATCAAAGGAATAAAGTATTTTTTATGAAATATCGAATAAAATAACATGACAACAACTTATTGTTTATGTATTTTTTAATTACTACTTGAATATGTCGTCGTGCAAGAACGCATGAGTTGTGTCTCATTTTTATTCATTTTTTTATTTGCGTGAAATTCATTTCTTGCCAGTTCTTCTCAGTAGACACTGCCTTTCGAATCGGTGATTAATAAAAAAATGTATATATTGTTTCAAAAGAGCTTTCATAAAAGCCAATTTGGATAAAAAATGATTTGAATTTGAATTTAAATATATGCGGTATTTTCGTCTTATAAGTGTAAGTTGTGTTGAAATATGCTTTTTATTTATTTGTTTCTTACACATCCTGTATATCATGTTCAGCATTTTTTCATATAAAGTGAACTCGAAGTGGGTTTTAGTTTCAACGTTTATTATGTCTTGAAAGCGAAAAACTAACAAGCGTGGGATGACAATTAAATTGCACGCCCACCTTGGTTGCCTGTAGGTCGTTGGTGTAGTGGCGTGATGGTAGTCTCACCCAGGGGTCTCGGGTTCGAATTTTCTTATATTATTATAAGAAAAAAATAAAAAGATATGTTGCAGTTTAATATATACGTAAAAGGTATCTATATAATTTTAGTCGTCCAAAATTTTCTACGAGTAAAATAAAGTGCAATTGTATTTGCAAACAAATTTTGTTCATTTTATATGTAGTAGAATATTTAAGTATTTGAATAGCTGGAAACAATGGATTTGACTATCAAAGCGAATTTTTCGATACAATAAATATGGAATTTTCATTAAACAGAAGTAAACGTTTATTGAAATTTCTGATAAATCTGTTATTAAAAATAATAATATAAATAGTAAAAATACTCAATTGTGACAGAAGGAGGGTAATGTTTTTTGAGTGTATGTTTGTAAGTTTGTGGGTTTTTATGTTTGTATATACATTTCTTTGGAACGCCCTACAGGCTGGACGGATTTTGACGTATGAGGTGTTTTTGAAATCGTTTGAAATGTGGTAGTGACATAGGCGATAAAAAATGGCGCTGGGAAATGAAAAAGGTAATGGAAGCATTAATTTTTTCATAGATAACGCAGTTGGGTTTCTTAAAGATAACCATCAATTAAGTTTGTTAAAATATTACTTACATTCAGGGTGGCATTGGAGGAAAAGCACTATTAATACTGAAGATAGAATATTTCACTCAGTGGAAATATTCCTTTATTTTTGTAGTATGGGAATGTTTTCTTTGAAAAAAAGAAATTCTATTTAAGTACGGTATTAAATGTTCTTTCTTCAGGTGGCATAACAAAATTTCATCCTGTATCTATATAAAAAACTTATTCCCATAAGTTTGTTAAAAATCTATTAGTCTCCTAAATTAAGAGAAGCTATTGTTCGGTCTTCTTGCTAAGATAAACTAATGTTAATTGCAGTAAAATAAATAAATAGTACAGTGTACAGAATGTCCCCTAGCACCAATAGGGAACTAAGTGACGGTAACCTCCCCCAATAGTAACATCAAATTATTAGCGTTTATTCTCGACAAATGGTCCCACTGACCCACATTGTTTTAACATTTAATCCTATTTCGTGTAAGAATGGCAATAAAGGAACTACGACAGGAAAAAGGAAAAAAATATTTTAGCTTTGGGTGAAGAAATACTATGATTGCATTACTTAGTTAAGAATGGATATTTTATATTTAGTGTGAAACTTTCATAGGATATATATAATGAAATAATATAAATAAATATTCCTGGACACTTAACACAACGCCATCTAGTCCGAAACTAAGAAAAGCTTGTACTAAGGAAAACAGATAACTGATAGATATAAACTTAAACATACTCTTTTTTGGAAATACATACACACTACAGATACATTACAGACTGAAGAAAATAACAATGTTCATCACATCATAATCGAACCTACACCCTCCGGTGCAATAGACTATTGCTGAATCCACTGCGCCAATCGGGACAAATAATTTATTTGCAACCATAAGTTTGGTCATTGATAGTACAATATAATAGTATCCAGCTATTCAGCTAAGAGGCATACTAGTATTTTACATTTAATATTTGCCATACATTTACCTTAAAGAAAATTGTATATTTTTAATATTTTTTTTCATTTATAAAAAAATCTCACACAACAGGTATCAATATACGTGTGCCTTAGCAAAGGCAGCACAATAAATAAATAGTACAGTGTACATAACGTCCCGTAGTACCACTAGGAACTAGTAACGGAAATCTCCCCCCAAAGTAACGTCCATTTATTAACGTATATAGTCGACTGTTGACCCCGCTGACCCAGTTTGTTTTACCATTTTATCCTGATATATGAAACGATTGGCAATCATATAACACTACGAAAAAATAGACTGTTACTTTTCGATGGAAATGTATTTTAAAACATGTAGAATTCTTCTCTTTTTCACACTGTTTCCACATCATTTAATTAGCTTTATTCGATTCATAATTGCTTTCGATAATGATTATCAGGATTTGAAAAAGAAAAATATGTTGATGGAAGCTTAGATTGGAGAAATATGACAATTACAAGCTTAGTTTTGAATCGATAACCTTAGAATTGGTCCATATTTTATTGAGGAAAAGTGATACAGATGATACAACTTTTTGGGCTTTTCATTCAGAATTTGAACGTACAATGAATTCAAATAAATAGGGGAGGTAGGTATGGTATACTAGACATTTCAGGAATGTCGTACACCATACACCTGCCGTCTGTCACCCTTACACACGTAACTGTGTTCTGTATCTTATTCTGGAATAAATATCCTATTTATCTATTGAGGTTCATGATATATCCAAAACTGTTCCGTCATATTTTTTTTTGTTTTAAGAAAGGCAGTAACATAAATAGAAAAGTGTATATAACATCCCTTAGCTCCAATAGGAACTAAGTGACGGAAATCTTCCCCGATAATAACGTTCATTTATTAATGTGTATTGTCGACTGATGGTCCCACTGACCTAGTTTGTTTTACTATTTAATTCGATATTATTAGGACAAAACAAACGATGTACCAAAAAATGGAATATTATCAGTACAGTGTAAGTAAGAAAAGAAAGAACGAAAGATTTATTAAAAACAGCAGACCGAATCAGACATAAATAATTATTTAATTACACACAAGTAGCAGTGTCGCGTTGAAAAGGAAGTTGCTCAGCGTATGCTGCTCATACGTTAGTCGCAGCGCTGATTTTCAGCAGCTCCTAATGGTATAGTGAAGATAATTACAGTTCTTTTCTTGTATTTCTTAAAAAAGTCAACAATAAGTAATAGTCTGAAGTACAACAATATTATAATCTAGTAATTAAATAACCTTCAAGCAAACGAACCGTGTCCACAACTATTCATTTCTTAGTATTACCGCAGTGTTAAAAGCATACGGTGGTTGCACGATTTGACGTTTGCAAAAATGCCTCAGGCCTGTCACAAATTCTGAACACACTGGAAGGAAAAATTAGCTTTTGAGAGAGTGTGTGTGTTTATGTTTCGTATTAACAGCAATATATTACAGTAAGGTAAACTGTGTTAAGAAGCAGGATCAACGGCCTCACTGACCTATATTCTTTTACCATTTAATCCTGTTATATGGCATTGATATAACATTACGAAATACGGAAGGACAAATGTATTTCCTTTAATCTTACGGTTGGGCTTTTTTATGTTATAGCAGGCAAGTGGAGTTTGCGTTTCACCTGATGTTAAAGTGACTGATCGCAGCCCATGAACATCTATAGCACCAAAGTGTCGCAGATGCTTTGCCGACTTGATGTAAAGGGAGGCGTTAAGGAAAGGATTAATGATGGGAAATTGGGAGAGCCTTAGAATAAGGCACTGACTCACAAAAAGGATTGGGATGGGAATACAGGACCGGCACCCATAGTCGGAAGAATTATTACTTATGTTAAGTAGCAAAAAAAACTTCTACATTACGATTTATGAATAGTGAAACTACTGCTAATATTCTTATTCCCACTATGTACAGCCGTATTTTGAGACCACTGTTATTTATGTGAAGAAATAAATAAATAAATAAGAAATTGTACAATATATTAATATTTTTGGTGACCAATGTCCGTATCATAAATACTTTTTTTAAACCTATATTCGCTATAAAATTCGTAATTGCTAAAGATTTGAAATTGATATTAGGTAATCTGATAATCTGATAATCCTGTAAAATGATGTCTTGTTAATATTTTACACAGGGTGGTAATTATGTTGTTCTTGTTGTTTCAGGATCATATTATGTCACGAGTAATGATGTACATTGTGCTATTATAACTAAACGTCTTATACACCAATGGTAATTAAGATCCAAAAAAAGTAAATAAATAGTCCCAAACTAAGCAAATCTTGTACTATGGAGACTGTTAGACATATTTTCACATACTTTATTTTGTAAATACATATTATAGATAGATAAACACCCAGAGAGTAGAAAATCATAATGTTCATAACATCATAATTTTCTGCTCGTAGCGATCAAATCCGTACCCTTCGGTGCAATGGACATTGCCACATCCACTGCGCCAATCGGGTTGTCATTAATAATAACTTTTGCAAAAAAATTGAACCAATTTTTATACATTAAAGTACAAAATAACAATGATTTCATTGTCACAATAATTAAAATGAACTCCAATAGATTAAAAAAATATAATATATATTCGTAATTTTGTGTGTGAAGAAATCGGTTCTATTTTAATCAAAAAGTTATTGTTTTCGAAGATTTCTCTAGTTTCTCATCATCAGATCTTCACTTAATGGAAATAGGACTAGCCAGGGCCCTCTTCAAAAAAATTATTACGAAAATCGGCTCATAAATAAAAAAGTTATGTGCCAACATACACATAATACACAATACAATACATATAGTCGAATTAAAAATTATCGATTGCCTTTGGAAGTCGAGGTAATATTGCCTTACAGGACACTTTGTACATCAAAAAGTATCAAACTGACTCATACAAATTGGTCAAAAATCAATACAGGTGATATCTGGAAACAGATAAAGAGATATTACTTGGCGCCATGATACAAGGAGGTTTAGATTATTTGTATTTGAATTATGAATCATACGAGTCCGTGTGTCACCGAGTTATAGTAATGACCGTAGTTATCCAATTGATGTAAACCCTACAGTGATAAATTGAATAAATATTATTATCTACATAGGAGCGTGAAGCAGTAATGCACTGTGTTTCGTACGAGCGGAGTTCTGGAGGCCTGTATTGCCATCCCATTCCTCTCCCATCCTGTTCTAGTCCTCTCCCAACTTTCCGTCATTAATCCTCTCCCTATCTCCTTTGCTTTATTTGCGACAAGGCAAGGCATGGCATTTGCGACACTCTGATGCTGTAGATGTTTACCCTCCTTATCCCTTACGCTTGATTCAAGCTGGCATCTGCGACACTGATAGTGAAGATGTTCATGGGCTGCGGTCAGCCACTTAACATCAGGTGAACCGCATGCTCCGCTTGTATGCTGTAGCATAAAGACAAACATTATTTTTAATTGTGGGCCAAAATATTATATACGATTTCATATTTTTATAAGCACCATCACTCAAACCTTAATCAGCTAAATGATAGAAGGAATACTTTTTGAGTAATTAAACATTTGTACACGGGAAACAGAGGTTTGACGTATAAAATGTAATTTTTTTTTATCTAGCTTCTTCCCGCAAATTTGGAGTCTGTATATCAAAATGTATCCTATCCACTTATCAAGCATATTTATAAACTCACAATTTGTTCAGAAATCGCGGTGTAATTAACCAAAACATAAAAAATCCAAACGTCCATATTTATAATATTAGTAGGATGGTTCTTAATTCTTATTTTAGATCAATATTGCATATTTTTTTTACTTATAATATCATTACATAGTTTTATAAGAATTAAATGTCTATAAAAGTTTGACGTAAAAATATATTCTTATCATTATACAGACATTTTATTTTCAATCAATGTCACAATTTTTAAATACATGAATCATATGTGTGTCACCAGAGTTACAATAATGAATTCATTGATCCTGCTTATCCAATTGGCTTACGCAGTTTAGAGCCTACAGATATACATTTGAAAGATTACATTTATACAGGGGGAATTACAAACGGACGTAAAATAATATGATTTTATTTTTGTTTTCAGCCTCGAGAAATCCTTACTAATATTATAAATGTTATTATTAGTTTGTCTGTGTGTATTTTTCTTCTTCAGGAAAAAACCAATGTACCGATTTGGATGATTTTTTTTGCCAATATAGTTTGAAACGCGAGAAAGGCATGGGTGAGAACGCAGGGCACAGCCAGTTTTTTATATTGTTTAAAATATTTTTTTCTCTTTCTAATTATTAAATTTGCTTAATCCAATGCAAGGAGCGGGGAGAAAGATCCTATGATGACTCATTTGCCAAGTGTTTAACCTATTCCCTTAAAAAAAAGAGATGGACTAAAGACATAAAACTTCCATTCGCGTTTGTCATACATGAATAACAACTAATGCAAAGAACTAGTTTTGCTATATTTATTACTAGCTTTCCGTCCGCGGTTTTACTCGTGTAGACTAAAAATGTTGTACTTTGTGGATTTTCGAACATTTGATGATATTTTTTTAGGAATTTAAAAGTTTATATCTCTTGAACTATTTACTTTATCTCTGTTTAATTTTTAAAACCTATCCAATGACAGATCATTTAATTCTATATTCACGATTTTTTAACTCCGGTTATAAGTATGGAGAAAGATATTTTTCAAATAAAATGTAGCCTATGCCTAAAACTATTATTATATGCTGATAGATGATAGATTCAGTGTTTTCTGATTGGCGCACATACAAACGAACAGAGAAAAAACTAACTATTCTTTTGGGGTCTGTAAAAAAACCATATTGCATATCAATTACTCTTTTAAAAAATATTCAATGTATGGAATGGTCTACTGCTTTATTATATGTATAGAATATGCGAATAGGAGTAGGTACGATGATTCATATCATGGTTTAAAACCAATATCTAACTATTGTACACGTCCTGAGTTATATCATTGATAAGGAAATTTGTTCTTTGAGTCAGGGTCTAAAAATAACTAATGATTTTAAAAGTTTTACTATCTCTTATAATATATCACTATTGTTACACACTGATATATCATATATTATAATCTTAAGTGGAAAAATGTTTGCTTGAATGAGTTTATCTTTCAAACTACCGGGTGGACATCGTTCAGACAGTCTTTTCTTATGTTTGTTTCGCCTCTCCAAAATAAAGAAATGTGTAGCCCACGCGAGGGCGTGGCCACGGGAGTCGAAGATGTGGGAGAAAAGCTAGTTATGGTAATTTTTTAGGAATTTATTGAGTGTTTTTAAACCTATCTAAAAATAAAAATAGCTCCCCTGACCGCTTTCGGCCATGGTGGCCAATCTCAACAGAGAAAAGCCAGCTGCGCAGGAGATATTATAGTGCACAAGTGTACGCGCGAATACAGGTGCACAAATCAACTCAAAAAAGAAAAAAAGGCTTTATTGCCATTAAGTAAAAAAAAGTTACCACTGACCAACTTTCGGCAATAACGGCCAATTTCAACAGATGACATTACAGAGCACACGTGAATCCGCTATGTAAACTAGTGGCTCGCCCCGAGCTAGACCTTGCGTTGTAATGTATAACTTAATCCTTTCATTTGATGCCATACTCCGCTCTATTCATATGAAAATAGGTAGCCTGGAAGAGATAGCCGCCCCTTGTACATGTTTTCTTGTATGTTGTTTTCTATGTTATGTCCTTTACTTTTGTGTGCAATAGAGAATTATCATTCATTCATTCATTCAAAATCCCTATTCCACCCCCCTACTTTTGTTACTCTCCTACGAATTTCCCTAATTTTTCCCTCGACTCTGCGACCTTCGCTCAGTCTAAAATATAACGATGCAATAGAATATTCGTATTTAAATTTAAAATCGGATTTTATAATAAATAAAATCACCGGAAATTTAAGGGAATTGGTCAGCCGTCCTATTTGATATTCCAACAACGCTGATTTTTAACCTTAAAAAACTTCGACCAGTCAGTGATAAAAACCTCCAACCGAGAGGGAATACTAAATTGAAAGTGCTACCACGCCCAACGTCTTCAGAAAAATTGAAGACACCAATTAAAGAAGAAAGATTTGATTTTTAATGGTTGTTTTGAATAGAAAAGGTTTCGAAATTACTGGCTTAATTTGGATGAAATTCTAAATAGAGATTGGTGGAAGCCCGAGGAAGGACAAAGTGTAGCTTTTATAATGAAAATCCTTCGGGAGCGGGAGATATACGCAGGTGAAACCACGTAGATTAGCTAGTATCTACAGTTTACTTATTCTTAAACAACAGAGTTTCAAATATTAAAAAGAATTTTTACTTATAATAAAAAGGAGAAACATTTTTGTATGTACGTTTGTAATGTTTTAAAAACTACTGGATCGATATCACAAATTATTATTAATCCATTAGAAAATTGCATCTTTACTAGATAACATAGGCCATACAACGTTATGCACACTGCTTCGATCCCGTAGGATCGAAGCAGTGTGGAATAGTTAGAATTAAATAATTTTACCCTGCGTGAGCTCGGAATACCCAGCTGGTGGCGAAAGGAAAGAAAAGAATGGCGTGCTCTTGTCGGAGTGCAAGATCCACTGCGCCAGAGGAGTCAGTAAATAAATACTTTCATACAAGGTGAGTGAAGGTTAAAAAAATCACTTTGTAGCGGTCTCATTTTTTCACTTTGGCGTGATGCTGCTTTTTATATGAACGAATCAGAACTGGTTCTATCTAGGTCGTTTTGAGTGTACCTAAGGTTCGTTAGATACTCGTAATAGTTTAGCTACAATGATTTACTGCAGGATTTTTTTTTCTATTTGAATAACCGTATCAAATTTAATGAAAATTTTAATAAAAAAGGTTGGGAATAAATTTTAAAAATTTTATGATCTATAAATTATGACAATTAGAATAAGAATAAATTTTAGTAAAAACAATATCAAATTTGATGTGTTTTTAGCATAAATGAGAAAATTTAGATGTTTGGTTGTTTGTGTGTCAATTATGCCACACCTGCCGAATGGATTTTGATGAAATAGTGAATAGATAGTGTATAACAGTCTTACTACAAAAAAAGTCTTAAAAACGTTACTACAACAGGTTGATTAGTGATAATTAAGAGAAAGACGCTGATTTTACAATGTCAAAATTAAAGCACACGACAAGCTTAGACCATTGTGAAACACTTGTTTATATTAGACAATGTTTTACTGAACAGGTGTTAAATCAATGTCTAAATACGTTTTTGTTCTAAGACTATACAGTCTTACTACAAAAGTATACACTTTTTATTCTTCAAAAGACCGCAAAGTTAATGCGAACGTTAGTTGTAAATAAAAAAAATAAAACATATGAAGTAATATTCGATTGAATACAATATCGTGAAACACGAATTAATGCAGGAAACGGATTCTCGAGATTAGAGCCGTGTGACGTCATCACATTCTTCGATGGTTAGCGAACTGTAATCGAGAAATATATCGATCGTAAAAGTATTTCATTTAAAGCCTGAATTTTTCTTAGAAGGTCGTTCATTAAGAATAATTTGATATCTCGGGTGTAATGATGCCGCCTTATATTATGTTGCATAAGTAATTTTTTATTGTATTTTTTACTTAATTTGATTTACGGACTTTTTTCATGATACCTCGGTTTCGTACTCAAATATTTTTTCAGAAAATTAACATAATGTTATTGGTTCAGTACATTTTTTATTGCATAAGTTATTAATAATTAAGATTTTATATACATAATACGTATTTCTTATTTAAATTTATAATAACTTATAAAGTAAGAAGTTATTTAAGTTTAATGTGATTTATACCTAATTTATCTACTTATGGTTTAAATTTTAAATTTTTAAGTTTAGAGCAAAAATTAGTAAAAAATATTGATATAGGATGAAGTGAATTATACAAAGGTCAAGGAATATATAAAATTAAAAAAAAACATTCAGTTATTTTTAATTTAATTCAAATAAATAATTTTAAAAGCAAAAACTGTTTAAATTAGAAAAAATGTATCTCACTAATTTATTTACACAATTACACCAAGTAATTTTTGTAATTGGGAATTTCTAAAGTCCTCATTTATTCGGGAAATTCAAAGATGCTATTTAAGGAAAATCACGAAAACCTCGGAAAGTCTGATCAAGGACCATTGTGACCATGAGATCATTGGTGCTTCCCGATTTTAATTTTCCTTATTAATTTCCAGATTATCTCATAAGGAAGATTGACCGCGATGGGTTGGTGAGAGGCAATGATATATTATAATGAATAGACATGTTATATGCATACAAAACACCGTGAAAAATGCCGTCATCATTGACAATTGCTGCATAGTTGAGAAAAAGTTAGAAAAGTTTGAAGTAACTTTGGTTAAAGTAGAGGTTTCCAAACTGTGCGTCGAAGGAAGTATAGAGGGGCGTCGTGAGGAGATCATTGCGTCCTGAATAATAATAATTGTATTTTTAATAATTTAAAATTAATGTGCTAAATTATGAAATGATTATGGACTTTTGTTGTCTGAAATAAATGAATTTTATTTTTATTTTATTTTGTTATCTGTTCCCTTAATCCTATTTGAAACTAAAACACCCCCACTGACACTAGGGCACCTGAACATATAACTCACTAAGTGCGTCGCAGGTTGAAAAACATTGGGAACCACTGAGCTAAAGCGTAAGCATTGTAAGAGAAGTATTGGGTTCGACGCCTAGTGAAATGAAATAATATGGTCTTATTGAAAGACATAGAAGTTGACCTATTTGCCGCTTAAAAAAGCAATAAAATAGTATGAAAGAATCACCCTAAGTCCCAATATACGAATAATGAACCGTATCCCCCACGGCGTATAAGGATTTCATACAAGTTTCACTGATCAGTTTTTTAGGATCAATTATCAACCCAAACATCGAACCCAGATTCCTTGATTGTAACGCTAAAGGTGCTAACCACTGAACCAGCGACCAGGTTAATACGGGAAAAGGGAATTCACTTAATAATGGGGAACATAAAATTGAAGGACAGTATCGATGCTCAGCAGTGAATATAATTATGTTAATATATGTATATGCATGTACATAAATATCTCACCAGAATTAACATGAGAGCGTAAATTATAAACTATACAACTTAATTTTCATATCGAAATTTCTTAGAGTTTTGATGTATTTATTAGACCAAATTGTATATTAATCATAACTCATATGACATATCCTAGTTTTGTCTATTTCTAAGGTTATTTCTAATCATGTTATTTCTTTACACGATGGCTATAAGTAAGTAAGACTAAAATATTAATAAGTGTATGAACACACACCAAAGAAATTAACAAATTGATACAGTACTGGCAACCGTAAGTTAGTTTACAAAGTACGTGTAAAAGAATACTTTCTACCAATAGAGAATTTTTTTTATTCAATGATTATCTTGTTTCATTTTTTGCAATTCTTAAAAAAAAAACAAAATTATTTGATATATTACTCTATAGAATTTCTATCTATGTATGTTATCATTGATAGAACACAAAAAATTTAATTGAATCCCAAACTACTGTACCGATTTGAATTATACCTGATGAACGTAGGCTCATATAACATCATGCTATGGTAGCGAAGCCGCGCGGAACAGCTAGTATAAGATAAGTATAAAATATACTCAAGTACATAGTTAAATAGTCCCGTAAACATTTGTCTAAATGTTTGTCTTTACTATGAATCACGCAGTAACACAGTTATAGAGGTCGTAACTGTTCTAATTCTATTTAAAATCCTTACTTGTATGTCATGTTAAATTATTACACGCAATCCTGGAGTAACCGTGTGGTGGTTAGAATACGTGTGTCGCCACCCCATTTCTATCGGTGGGTGTCGTAAGAGGTGGCAGAAGGGAATTCTGCTGCATTACATCTTCAGCAATAACAGAGTGGGGCCGACCATTGTACGAATGGGCCAAGCTTGCACCAGTAAAATTACCACTCTGCAGAAGATCGCCGTAAACCAGTTTTGCGTCTGTGTTTCGTGCGGTGATCGGGGGCCTATATTCTCATCCCATTCCTCTCCCATCTTGTTCTACTCCTGTTCCAATTTCCAATCATTAATCCTCTCCCTATACCTCCCCTTACTTCAAGCCGGCAAGGTAATTACGACTATTTTATGTTAATGTTCATGGGCTGCGACCCGTCACTTAACATTAGGTGAACCGTTTGCTCCGCTTGCCTGCTGTAGTATAAAAAGTAAGTAATAAATCAGTCTCATATATAAATTATAAAGTAAATAAAAGCAGATTTTTAACGACGCATCACATGTAGCATTGCCGGTTTGAGAATGGCCCAATTCGTATCGAGAGAACATGCATTCTTTAATAATGTCTCACCCAAGTCATTATTTATCGTCCTAATTTTTTAGGGTACCGTACGTAAAAGGTAGAAATGTGACCCTAGTACTGAGCTTCCGCCGTTTATCTGTCACAAAAGCTGAAATTTTATTTATTTATATTTTTTTTCTACAATTTTTAATTGTATACCATACATATAAATGTCTACAGTTAACAAAACTTATAACTATGTGCAAAGGGCGGCCTTATCGCTAAAAACGATCTCTGCTAGGTAACCCTATACAAAATAGTTTTAAAACGTTTTGTTTATTATCAATGCAAAGTGCAAAGTATTGAATAAAAGATTGGTCTCTAAAAACTAGCGATTTAAATTAACTTTAAATAGGTGATAAATAAACAAAATAAAGAATGTTCTTGGCATTGGTTGTTTATATGTATTTCCAATTTGCAAACAATACATTTTTCAATGAACTTGCTGGTCGAATTAATCTCGCTATTTATCGCTATGGCGATAATCAGTAGCGCAAAAGTAAATTGTACCGGATATTTCCAAAGACGTAATAAAAATTATTTGTATTAAAAAAATATATTTTTTGAGTCTTTTGTCATTATAGGCCCGTCATATTAATTTAATTTTTAGTTAAGAATTTTTAGATAATTTTTCTTCTGAAATCCGGTGTAGTATAGACTAACTACGTATATAAGCAAAACATCGTATTGTAAAATAAAATAAGTTGAATAATGAAAATAAATTAAAATAAGTACAATGAAGGAGGCACTTAAACAATCTGCAAAAAACTCAATGCAATTTATGTGGCACAAGCCTATCGAAGAACATTAAAATGTCAGAAAATTTCTAGGTAGATAGATAGGTATGTATTTATAAATAATAGCTCCCCTGATCTATATCCGCCCTGGTAGCTAATCTCAACAGAGACAAGCCCGCTACGCAGGAGATATAGTGCACAAATGTACGCGCTATCACAGGTGCACTCTCTATACCTTTACTCTCAAGGTATGTATTTGATTATGATTAACACTGAAGCAATAATTAACATTCTGATAGATCATAGATCTATATCATAAATCTACACAGTCTAACTTTGTTCTAAGAAACTATGCAAAAATAATACATATGATCATTAAATACTATTTTTTATTTGTATTTATTTTATTTTTAACACTGTCAATTAACGTTTTATGTAAATTTAATATGACAGCTAAAAGATGTAGAAAGTGGTCACAATCATCCAATAGCCTACAATTTCGTCCATGTATCGCCGATGACTCATATGTATATAATATATTATCGAAGCACACCTGAACCTACTCAGTCGAAAGGTGACTGCCACGGCATCATGAAGTGTCTATACTTAATATTAATTTTGTGTATACTCAGTGTGCAGTGTAGGAGCATATACGAAAGTGTCAGTGTCAGGACAAAACGAAGCATTTTGTATGATGTCAAATGCCCTGTAGGGTATCAAAGGTCACCCTATATAAAGTTTATGTGTGTGCCGTGTCAACAGTAAGTTGTTGTATGTTTATGAAATACATATTATAGTTTTATTCATTTAACCAGACATTACATAAATTAAGCATTGTTTATATGCATAATATTCCAATTAAATCAATTACACAAATGCAACATCTGAATTCTAGGCGTAATATTAATTTACTTTATAAATATAGAACGACTTAGTGGAAAGACAAGAAGTATTCTGTATGTCGTCAAATACCCAATGAAAGGTCACCCTATATAATGTTTATGTGCGTGTCGACAGTAAATTGTATGTTCTTGATAATATTTTGAAGGTAAAGGTTATATATAGAATAAAAAAAAAAGGTTATATCGGATTTTAAACGTGATTTATTTCTTATAAACTAATGCTAGTTTTAAGAACATATTTGATTTTTAAATGTATTAAAGTGTTATATTTTATGTAAAACGAATGTATCGTTATTCGTTATACATGAAATATAAGAATATTTATCTACACGAAAATATTGCCTTATTTTATGTCCGGATGAGTTTTCTAAATCTCTCTTTCATTCTTCTCACAAATGTTGTGAAATAGTTTAATGGCTTTATTACAAAGTTACACGTCAGAAAAATTGAATTTGACTAAATTGATTTCATAGTTCATACTTACATACCGTGATAATTATGTACATAATTAATATTAAATAACAGTTAACCTTGTTCTCTGCATTTGTTTATATTAGAAGTCAAGCCTTCCGTTTTCCCACGCATATTTACATTATAAATCCTTAATCACTTTCGCATTTCTATGAATACTAGATTAAAATATACGATGTAAATATTAAAAACTTGAATGTTAATTTTTAATTTGAAGAAATAGTTTGCAGTTTAAGAAAATATAATCTGACTACTTTTTGTAATAACTTAAAAATAAAATTCAAATGCCTATTACTTATAATAATTATTATTATCTATGGGTACTCAATATTATAAGCAGGACAGATTTGTTTATTTTTTTTGTATTGAATAGGCTTAGAAACTATGAAATTTTGTTCATAGGTTCTTAGAAACCCCAGGAATAACATAGGATAGTTTTATCCCGAAGATCCTACGGGAACGGGGTACATACGTGGGCGAAACCGCGGTGCTCAGCTATTAATTTATAAAGGGGTTTATAGATCAATAATCTTTCTGTATACAAAATTCCGTCAAATTCGTTCAGTTGCAGCGTAATAGACAAACAAACATCCAAACTTATTCATTTATGATATCAGTAGGATATATTAGTACTATATCTTCAATCTCCAGTGATATATACCAAGTCTCGCTCACGTGACCTTGTTCGTTAACACGTTACACGACGGATGCGCGAATTACTGAGGTTACATGACGCCAATGTTACTTTGTTATTTATTTCTATGTTTATTTCCTAGAATGTATGCTACGGTAACAACCGATAGAAGCAACATGGTTACTTGTTTTATCTTTTTAGTAAAAATCTTATTACTAAGACTCCGGTGTCTGTCAGAAGGTTGTATCTCACAAACCATGATAAGCCTATTAGCATTTTTTTACAAATTATGTTCCATTACCGCCATAACCACAAATACAAGAAAAATACTACTAACATCATATTTTCTACTCGTTGGGATCGAACCCACCCTCCGGCGTTATAAATAATTGCTGTATCCACTACGCCAATCGTCAAAACTTACTGTTACTTCTTCATCTTGTATTTTTTTATTATTACATCAATTGATTTCATCCGTCTAGGCCAACAAAACACTTGTTTCAATAGTCTAGCTATTGAAACACTGTTTCAATAGTCTAGCTATTGAAACAGGTGACTAATGAACAACATTGATCACTTTATCAGCTCAACCGTATGCATTTTTCTTTTTTTGCAAATATAATCATTAGAATATCCTACTTATATTATAAATGTGAAAGTTTGTGAGTATGTATGTATATTTGTTTATTTTTCATGCAAAAACTACTGAACCGATTATGATGAAACTTGGTACTTTAAGGTAAGGGTACAGAATGACAGGCTACTTTTAATTCCGGAGTTGACATGGGATCAAAAGTTACGCGGTTATTCATTTCAGCCAGTCTTTTCTTTCTTTCTTTCTTTCATTTATATTACCTTATTTGAACAAATATTACAAGGAAGTAATGAAAGATTGAAAGAAATTATATTCAGAAAGGTGGTCCTACACAGCAATTACTTCTACACAACCATTTCCAAACTTTGTGAAAATTATTTTTCATACAACATTTTCTTCAATATTTATCTACGAGAATATCAGACAATATTGCATTAGTTTTTTAGAAACACAAAAAATGACAAATCTAAATAGATTTTAGTATAAGAAAATATACTAGAACAGGAAAAAAATTGCATTTTTTCAGTTTACCACAGCTAGTCTACACATTAAAATGTCTTGGCCCGTTATTTAGTTGCATCTTAAGCGCCTCGTGAAACCAGTGTGTGAGTCACTGGTCACTAAGAGTCAAGGTATGAGGCATACGTTATGCATTTCTATTTGCAGAAATCATTCACTTTTGATTTGTTTCGTGGTTTTGCGGTTGGGACAAAAAATTGCAGCTTAATTGGTTAGATACAATATTATAATCTTGTGTTTGTTTTAACGCGAGTACTTTCCATTTTAAATAAAATACTTTTTAAAGGATTTTAAACGCGGTTTATTATACATTATTTTACATTATTAACGTCGGGTTAAATAATAATGTAAAATAATGTATGATAAACCGCGTTTAAAATTCATTAAAAAGTATTTTATTCAAAATAGATAGAATATACTTACAATTATTTTATTGTAGCTTTATATTACCTCGTGTCGCATATTTTTACCTGATCGAGACAGAAGGAGGGTAATGGTTTTCTAGTGTATGTTTGTATATGTCCATTTCTTTGGTTCGCCCTATAGCTTAAACGGCTGGACAGATTTTGACAATTGAGGTGTTTTTGGATTCGTAAGAATTGTGGCAGCCTATTTTACAAAATGGTGATAGGAAATAAAAAAATATTTTTTCAAAGATAACGCAGTCGGGTTTTTTGAAGATTAGTAAACATTTTTATTTTTATTATTTAATTTAAATCATTAGCTACGTCCCGCGGATTCATCCGCCTACTAACGTATTGTTAGATAGCCTTCATCTGTTCTTATGAACCTACCTATTATATTATAATAATAAATATTCTTTAAACGCTGTCTAGTAGTTTCGAAGAAGCTTGTGTATGCTTCTTCGTTTACCGCTGGCCACAGCTTCTGGCGGCGCAACTGAATGATACTACAACTGAATGTTGTGGTAATTTAGTTAAGGTAATTAAATTATATATTCGAGGTCAATGATTCAGGTTTGCCTCGAAACCTTTAACTTACCGTTAGCTTATGAGTAAGGGTATTTCCCGATATTTTGACCGACTTTAAAAAAGGTAGGAATCAAGCGTTGACAAATAAAATATGTATCATGTAAAAGTATTTTTTGGGATAAAAGGTTGTATGCCTTTCTCCAGGCACCTAACTAGGTATATGTATACAAAATTTCAAGAAATTGGATTCAGTGGTTCAGACGTAAAGAGTTGACAAACAATCATTCTAACTATTTATCTATTTCTAACTTCGATCAGCCGTAACAAATTCTCAAAGTAATACAGGTAAAAAAAAAATAATTAAAAAAGCAGATGTTAGTAAGAATTCACATTTGCATTTAAAATGAATCTTCGGCGTGATTCAGAAATACTAAAGGTAGAAAAATAAATGTCGGGTTTCATTTAACTCCGCGCTGGACAAGTGTTCATATATATGATCAAATAAATGTTCACATGTGTGGCACGGACATTTCATACTGTCATATTGTTATCACATAATTTTCACTATAATTTTGGCGTCATATTATGTTTAGACTTCAAGGTGTAGACAATGCATATTTACCTTAAATATTCTATTGTCTACTCCCATACAAGTGTATTTGTAAAACAATCGAAGCTTCCCGTTTCCATATAACTATTATTAGCAACAGATTTTGAATGAATTTTAAATGCAATTATCCTTGATGCAAAATTAATTATTTAGACATTTAATTTAATGTTAACGACTCTAAACTTTACTATTTTTGAGTAGCCATTTAAATATCATGTTTTTATTAGCTACTTTGGTAATTCCACGTGTTTATTTAGTTAAAGACACAGATCAAAGAAATATTAGACAGGACAGCAAACGCACATACAAACAGATAAACAGACAAACAGAAAAAATAAACAATGGTTTGGGGTCTATAACACATTCATATTGCAAAGCAATTACTCTTTTTATAAAATATTTAATTTACAGACATGATCTGTTTACTGTTTTGTTATATGTAGATAATAATACTTAAAAATTCAACTAGGATAATATTAAATATGCATTCTTAGAAAGTAGTCTTGAACTCAAATGTCACATCTCATAACTTGTTTACCGACCTAGTATTCTACGAAGTACGATGCCGATGACTGACATTTTAAGCTTTTATTTTGATTTTGAACTGAACTTTTATGTCTTTAATAAAATCAGGGACAGACTTGAATTCAAATGGTTTATTTATCGAATCGGCTTTAAAAAAGCTTAATTTTTTATAAAAAGTTTTTCCTATCTCATTCCTATTTTTTCGAGTTCTGTTCCCCTCCTTTTCTTTCTTTCATGCTTTCCTTATCTTATCCGTCATACCGACGACATGTTGGTGTTGTTGACTTGTTGTTCATAGGTTATGATAGTGACGTAACAATAGTTATTGCGTACTATAACCCTGTAATATATTCCCTGCTATGACATGAAACATTTTTTAACTCGATACATTCTTATTACAAAATCGTTTCTAATAATATAATATATCTGAAAATATCTCTGTCTGTCTCTCTTCCTCACGCCTAAACTACTGAGCTGCTTTGGATGAAATTTTATAGCAATATTATTTGAAACTCAAAAAAGGACTAGTAAAAAATAAAAACAACATTTCCCGCTTCTATAATAATATTAATGATGTGTAGTATGTTTTGTTACTTAATATAAAACTAATTATTATTTTTTCAATAGAAAACCCGAATGATAAAAAATTAGGTTTTTCCTCTTATAAATTACACATCCCTAGTAAAGATACAGGTTTAATTTTATGCACATAGCAATTTACATGCCTAACTAATCGTTATTTTTAATAGTTCGGGGGAACTCCAACTTTCAAGTGACATTTAACGCCGTACAATATATGGTTGCATTTTAATTTAAATGCTAAATAATTTATATGCATAGTAATTTTTTGACATTTTTATCAATTGTCACTAATATTAGCAAATAACGTTTTTTTTAAGTAGTATTTTAAAATAGGAAAATTGATGTATACACAACTAATTTTAATTTGCGACTTTCCCCGTTTATTTTATAATTTTCCACGTAAATTTCACGGAAATTGTACGTTCTTGTCAGATAAAAAGTAAGAAGTTCAAAAAATATATTTTCTTATATATGTTAACCCAACTATACTCAGGTGAATATAATTAGGGTATTTAATATTAACAATAATTACTACGTCACATAAGAACCATAAATAGTGCAAAGAAAACATCATAAATCAAAACGTAACTAAAAGCAAACGTCACTAATCTTTAACAAATAAAGCCACTGATTATCAGTTTGAACAATGATAATGATGCGACTTTCTTATATGCAATTACTGTTTTACAATTTCGTTAAAAGTAATAACAAATTTTATTTTATATTAAGTGTAAAAGAGGGAGTAATGGGTAATTTGTAGAACTATAATAAAATGCTTTTCGCTCTTCGCTGTCACTTTCACTCTCATAAAAGCAAAAAGAGACGTATGATGTGTAAACATCTTTCAAAGTTAATCAGGAGTTGAGTATAAATTATGGACATAAAATTCAACTACAGAATTCTTAAAAGAAATAAAATATGCATAATGGGAGATGATAAAAGCCATGACGTTATGTAGTACAAATTCCGATTTAAACATGACTTTTGCAACAATTTAAGAAGTAGGTAAATTATAAATTAAGCTTGTTAAATCAATGAAAAATCCCAACTAAATTATCTATGAAAAAATCAATTCCTTCACATTCTGCCAAACAAACGGGCATACTAACATACATTCTTTCACTAGAAAACCATTACACATGACACATGTTAACTCAAACAAAACCCCAAAAAGATTCCCACCCTTTTACCAATAGAATTTTATTGCTAAATTCATGCTTGTAACTCATAACATTACAGTACATTATCATACTTCGGGTGATTCGGACCATAATTATATCGCTGGCATCAAAACAAGTTATTTGTTTATAACTATAATATGCAGATGAAGGCCGTCATGGGGCATTGAATGTCGCAGGGGCGATTGACTTGAATGAAAGATGTGAAAGTTTATATTTTTGAGGAAATTTTAACCCAGAGATGGAATTTTGACAATGATTATACATGGTGTGGACAACGGGTCCTTTTTATTGATAATAATAATGCCTTCCCGTCTGATAGTAGCCATGGTGGCCAATCTTAACAAAGATCAGCCAGATATGCAGGAGATATTACAGTATACAAATACAGGTGCACTCTCTATTCCTTCACTCTCATAATCCGATGGGACGGCAGACCAATACGAACGGAGAGAGAACAGGCGCAGGCGCATATATTCTATAATAATTGTATAGTCATTTGAAAAAATAATATAAAAATTAAGTTGCATTTCATTCTGACTACAAAATATTGTCTTATAAACAACGTTCCGATATCAGAGTAAACACTGCACTTTGCAAACAAGATGTTGACCTTCGTTTTCGGAGGCTCGGCAAGGTGTTATAACATTATTTATTATGTGGATAGATGGAATTTATTTTGCAATATAATTAAAACATCGTTATATACGTACACAGTATAGCTGCATAATTTTAGCCTAAGGTCTACTTCGAATAATAGTCTAACACAATTTTTTTTCATTTTGAGCCAGCAGTTCCTGACATTAAGTTATTAAGTTAGTCATAAAGTTATTAGTATAGATATGAAACTAACGAAGGTCTGTAAATGAAGAATCATAATTTATTTATTTACTAGCTTTCGTTCCGCGGCTTTGCACGCCTTGACTATTATCCTTTCTTTCAGGTTGGATAACCTGCACGGTGTGTAAAATTTGGTTAAAATCGGTTAAGTAGTTTAGAAGTCCATCGCGGACAAACACCTTGACACCTAATTTATATATATTTAGATTTATACTTTAATACAAAAACAAGGCTTAAAACGAACTAACGATGTATGCATTGTAAAGCGGGGATACTACAGTCCACCAAGCAGAAGGCCATGTTAAATACACAATTCTTATGATCGAGCTAGGCAAAGTAAGCCTGTGTTGCACCAGTGACTTCTTACAATTAGAGTATCACAAGTGAAATCAAATTGATTATATTAATTGCAAATTTAAACTTAATAACTTAATCCAACAATATTTAAAGAAAAATTATCTAAAAGAAACTTTTAATTAAACTACAGAGATTTATTTTTTATTATTTTAGATCGACATTACACACATTCAAGAACACATAAAAATTTATCTCCACTTTTAAAACAATTGATACTAACATGCTTCAAAATGACTCATCTTGGCATTTTAAAATAAGGCAATAAATCATTTGTTATTCAAGAAAACATTGTAATTATCTCTTACAAATAGGTACATGTTGAATAATTATAGCTAGAATGATTAGTCTGATTTACAAATTCAAAGTAAATATAATCATTGTTTTAACTTTGAAATGTTGAGTTATGATTGTGGCGTCACGAGACGACACTCGACATGTGATGACGATCGAATTCAATCGCCTTGTTGAAATATTTTGCCGCTTAATATAATTATTATATACCATTTCCAAACATCAATCTTCGGGCCTTCTAAAGGCTGGCCACTCCTGTGGTTCGAGCTATTATCGAATACTCGAATAATATTATTACAAAATCTACGGCAAATTTTAACAGAGACTGGTCAACAAAAGATATTTTAGTACACAAATATGCGCGCTAACATAAGTTCACTCTCTATTCCGTTACTCCTATAATCCGCTGGGATGGAAGATATGGGATTCACTAGAGCTTTACGTGACTTCTCGCAAACTTTGAAGCACAATCGACATTCAAAAACAATTTATCAAATTTAAAGAAGTTGTCTTGTGTTCCGTCTACACATCAGTAGACGCATAGGCGGACGTCATCTACCGATATCGTCCGCGGACGTGAAGACGTGATATGTCTATTCGTAGACAGTTGTAGTAGGTAATTTACGTCCTCCGATGCATCCGGCATACATCAACAGATGACGTCCGCGTATACGTCTGCCGATATATAGAGCTTTAGTCTCTATCCTACTCCAGGCTATGGAATCTAGCTAAGTCTGTTGATACCAAATTTAAAAAATAGTTAAGTGAAAATCAAATTTATTATGTAATTAATTCTATTTTCTTCTTTTTCAGATTGAAGAAGACATGCTAGTAAAATCAATAGAATCTTCATTGGATGAAAAATTATTGAAACTATAACTTTTATAGTTTTATATAATTGGGATGAAAATGTCAGAGATGCTTTTGTAACAAGCAAACAACTATTTTGAGACTACGCTTATTTGTGAAGATGCTCTTTCAAGAAGTCGTAAAAAGGAAATGTGAGCAAAAATGCCATGATTAAGTAGATAAATAATAACCTTGAAGGATTTTGAATAGTTTGATATAACGTGTCAAATAATACTTACATGAATTGTATTAAATTCTCTTAACACAGGTATTAACCTAGCTAGAGAGCCAGGGCCACAATTATTCAAATGTGTCAAATTTTTATAACAATAAACGCATTTTTATTTTTTATTTTATTTAAATCCAGAAATATATAATTTTTTTTTATTTTTATATCAGTCGTTCTTGTAAAACCTTTTTTATATTTTTTTTACTGTTACATTTTTTAAATATAAGATATGTTCCAGGAATTTGTAAATTTTAATTTTAAAATCATTCGTTATCTGTAAACCTTATGAATAATTAAACCCAGTTTAATAGTATGAGGCTTTTATCGAAATAAAAATATTGTGAAATTAGAAATAAATACATATAACATATTCCATTACATTACAATCCTGACGTACATAGGACATTATATTGAACGTATGTGATATGTCCCCTCTACACATACGCTATCCAGCGACAGATGACGTGCGCGTATGCATTTGCTGATGTGTAGAGGGGGCCTTATGAACATGACTGACAAACAGTGGAAATAATGAGATTGTGATGTTATAATAATTTAGTTTTAAGTAATTTGGGATTTTCACTTTCCACATTCCAATTGTGCCGATATAATATTAAGGAAATTTTAATAAAATCTAAATCACCGTTGGTAGATTTGTTTAAAAAAGTTTTTTAAGGGATTTTAAACGCGGTTTATCATATTTTTATTATCACTGTACAGAGCGTGGTCATGGGCTACCGAGCTGACAGATGTTATCATAAGTATTTAATTTTTTTTATTGAGGAAAAAACTCGCGTTAAAATAATAAAAAAAAAAACTTTGCTCAACTTTATTATTGTAATAAACCCGTCTTTTATATTTATTATTTGTGTGACTTTTGAAATGCAATAAATATCTGAACTTTTAAATGATTGTAAATGATAAATAATCTTGCCCATATAACATAATTAAAAATTGATGAATGTATTTTTTAAAGTAATTATTACCAAAGAAATAAAAATCATGTAAAACATAACATTTATGAGAATATATGTGTATTAGAAAATTAAACAAATAGCGCAATTTGTTATTGTTTATCGATTTAAGTATCACCAATAAACGTTTTTATTATTACGCATGTATTTTATTTTTCTTCCTGCTTTCGAACATCAGTGGAGACTCTATCTGCATCTCATTTTAACTTTATTTTACAGTAAGAAATTACATAAGTATAAAGTGATGCTTAAACTACGTAAGGTATTTTAGGAAAATAGTTACTAACCTTTCACCTAGTCCAGCTGATAGCCTATCCGTGTACGAAATTATATCCAAATCCGTCCAGTAGTTGCCGTACGATTGACACACAAACATCCCAACATCGAAACTTTTTATTTTACATTTATAATACAGACAGTCCTCGTAATTACGGCGTGTTAGGTTCTCGAAATCGAATTATGTTATTAACATTAGAATTTCTCTCAAAATTATTTTTTTAACATTACATGGATCCTGCATGGATATTGGATACCCTACTACCTCGGGGGAGGCAGACTTATGGTAGGTAGGTATAGGTTATGTCAGACTCTTACTGACTAAAACCTTACGGTGGCCTACTTCCGCCCCAAGAAGTCGAGGGCCCCGGGATCTCCGTAATCGAAACAAGTGACTTATGATTGAGGAATGGTGATAAAAAATTCGATTACAGATTGGCGCAGTGGATGTGGCAATGGTTCAATCCCCACGAGTAGAAAATTATGATGTGATGAACATTGTAATTTTCTACTGTCTGGGTGTTTTTCTATTTATATTATGTATGTATTTACAAAAAAAAGTATGTTTAAAGTATGCCTATCAGTTAACTAGTTTCCATAGTACTTTACTTGCTTAGTTTGGGACTAGATTGTCTTGTGTTTAATGTCTCAGAATATTTTTTCTTAAATATTGTTCAATGTAACTTTTAACGACGTATATGTCGAGGACTGCCTGCATCGATATTACAGTAGAATCCTACTGTAATGTTGTTGCAGACAGTAGTAATTAGAATAAGTGAACAATTCTAACACCCGCATTCTAATACGTATCTCGAGCATTCCTCGACTTCACTCAACCACTGTCAACGAAAATTTACATTCTGCTCACGCTCAAGCTCACGTCCACTCACGTTCAGAAAATTTCGGAAAAGGTAAGTTAACACCTTCATCCGTTACTTCGATCTATTTATTAAAATATTATATTTTCATGTTACTTCAATCATAAATTTTCGATTGAAATTTATCATACGTCATATTTGGCGTAACCAGAGTGGAAATAAAATTAAGGTAACTTCTTAGAATATAGGTGTTAGAATACGTCTATCCTGCTTTACAAAGGGTTCTTGACACATACAAAGATCAGTTCGAGAACTCGGTCATTATTAATAATTCAATGTCCTTTAGTCATAAACTGATAAGCTGATTAAGGTGTACTTGACTTCTTTTAGTCACAGTTTACCATCAATCATATTACTCACTATGATTAATGGAAAAAATATTAGAAATTGTTTATCGAAACCAATATTTAAAGGGGAAATTATTCTTGAATATCTGTTTTTTTTGGCAATAAAGGATTTAGGAAGGTCTAGGCGTTATTCCCAATACCGTGGGAATTTTTTGGAAAAAGTAGCCTATCACCTAATCCCGCTAATAGCCTACTATGTACCAAATTTTATGAAAATCGATTCAGTACTTGATTGATACACAGACATCATAGATACTACCCACAGTACAGCAATGTATAAAAATTGTAAGATTAATTCATTTACTCAACTTATTTTTAATTGATGAAATCCATTTTAATCAGCTTCAATTAAAATACTTTGAGTATAGTTGAGCCAACTCAAAGTTGTCTTTTTCTATTTTAGAAATTAAGAATTATAAAAAGATTTAAATTTAGTAGATCATCAATATGAATTTTATTAAAATCTGGCGAGATTATTCATGTTTTTTTTATTATTTTCTTTTCAAATACCATTTTAATCTGTTTTTATTAGTTTTAGTTACAGCGCCATCTAGGTTCAGTTACAGGAACTAATTATAACTGATGAATGAAAGGTATACATGAAAACAGTATATTTTAATTATTCCTTAAATTTGTTTGTAGAAAAATAATACTTTACAAAATAATAAAAATAATGTAATAAAAATATGCTAATTTAAATAAACTTTTCTAACTTTTTAACACATGGCTATTTTATAATAATTAGGTATGTGAATGACATTTGGTTCTATGTAATCTCGCTCTTGCTCTAATTGGTTATTTTAATATAAATAATTATCAACAATGACACTAATGATCACTATAATATGTAAACAATAAGATTAATTTAGTTAGATTACAATTAAAAAATGTGACAGGAATTGTAAAATATCCAGAACTTTAATGTAAATTTATATTAAGTTACTATTATAACTAATTACATTATTTAACAAATAATACTTTTAATAGGCTTTAAGGCAGTGATTGCTTCTTGTAAATCTATCTATTTAATAATTTATGTATCACAATTATCCTGTAATCCACAAAGTTTGAAGTGGAATGAATGATCATATTTAATACTTATTTTTTTGACAAATTCCGCAATAACTAATGTAATAATTTATAGTAGATGATTAATAATAATTTTAACTACAAACTATGGTTTTGAGCAAACAAATTTTCATCTGTAATAAACTAGCTTGTCCCGCGGTATCACCCGCGTTTATTTCCCGTTCCTGTGGGATTTCTAGGATAAAAAGTATAATATGTTCTTTCTTATGGGTAATGGGTTTCAAAATATATTGGTACACAATTTCATACAAATCGGTTCAGTGGTCAAGGCGTGAAGAAGAGACAGACATACAGACAGTTACTTTCGTATTTATAATATTAGTACGAAAGTACATACAGTCAATCCAAAGAGCCTGCATATGCTAGCATGGAGAAATTAGTTCAGCTATAGTTACATACAGTCAGTACACAGCTTATGCACACCCCATATGCTAGCAAAGAGCATGCTCTTATTTAAAATATGAATTTGTATCATAAGTTACAGCCTGATGCACTTCGCATATGCTAGGTCGTGTAGTTCTTATTGAAAAATGTTTTTGAATTTGTATCATGACTTGCACACGTTCTAATCGGTGTCTGTAGAAGCCGCATTTGCTAGCATGGGGCAATTTTTTCGTTATCATAAGTTAGATACAGTCAATCTTAATAAGTTAATCAGGTTCAACCGCATATGTTATAGTTTAGCTTATGTGGTTTTTATTAAGCACGTATTTGAATTTGTATCATAAGTTGCACAAAGTCAATCAAGAACTGATTTACGCTAATATGCAGCGCTAGCATTCTTGTACAAACAAAATTGTTTGATCTTAATACGTTAAACGGGGTTAACCCAAAGCCAATGCTTGCCGCATATGCTATAGTTTATGCACTATTATTGAGGCGTAGTTCTGAATTTGTATCATAAATTGCACACGGTCAAGCCAGAACCGATGCACGCGGCATATGCGATCGCATGAGGGATGTAGTTCTGCTCGTAGTTTCCACTGAAGAGGTGTGACCAGGGACCGATGGCGAAGACAGCTACGTCCTCCCCCCCGTGCGTCTCCCGGGGTATTGGGACGAGGGAGGGGTAGGTGTAGTTCAAATGGTCTGAAAAAGAAATAAAAATTAATTTATCGACTTGAAAAAGGAAAACATACAGGGACACAAGTAAAAATTCATAAAATAAGACCTTTTGTATATGAATTGCGTTTTGTCCTGGGCGTGAGCTTTAATTTAGATAAAACGTTAATAAAATAACTTTGTAAATAGGTGAATATTAACCTTTTTTCCATAAAGAAAACAATGTGCTCCTGTGTAAATACACTCTTTTAGTATTTATATAAGTCACGCTTTTACTATTTATTTATTTAATAATTATTAAATTCAATATTCTTGTACTTACAGCTAATGCCAAAACATACATTGAATGAGCGATTACATAGATTCCAGAAATATGCTACATACATGAGTGCTGAATAGAAATTTTTGGTTTGAATATTGTTGGTGAAAATGGAGTTCAAAGGTATCGCTTGTTAAGTATATAATAATAAAGTATATTCTCTTACTCATATCATCTAACATCAGGTTGTGTCTCCTGAAGTCCCGGTGTGGTTTGTACCCTGGTCCGTTGGCGTAGCTCAGGGTTGTGTAGGGAAGGTCATCAGAAGCATTGAACTAGAACATAAGTAAATAATATTTACTTCAAAAATCTCGATAGTAAAAAGATATAAAAATAATAAAATAAAGCTTTGCCTTTTTAATGTACTTTGGTGAAATTAAAAAAACAACATCTAGGCAGTAAATGTGTTAAAAACTCATAACAAAGCAAAAGTGACGTAAAAGATACTTTGTACTATTTGTTCAATTGTTTATAATTGTAATTTTATTGCACGTCATCCTTAGCAAAACATTGTAAACCAAATAACTTTAACAATATAAAATACATAAGAATAGATTTGATTTGACTTGAGACTTAAAGAATTCGATAAAAATTGTCTTCGTATTAAAATATTTCAATATATTTCATTTTATATATTATTGTAATTGTTCCATATAACCTTATTAAATAATTAAATGATTGATTATTATTAAGTAGCTTTACAAGATAGTGCAGTAGCGACATCTTGTGCTAAAAGTCAAAACCCGCCTTGGGGTTTCAGCGCCACCGCATTAAGTAAATATTTTTTAGTAAATGTTATATCTATTGAAAATCGTACCTTATTGTTAGCAAGTCCCAGAATATCGGATCCCCGTTCACTATACCCGCTGTACGTCATTGTATGGCTGTGGTCTGACGTCACAATAACCAGGGTATCTTCAGTATTTACCAGGCGCATGGCTGACTCCACTGCCTTGGCGAACTCTGCTGTCTCATCGAGGGCTTTTCGCGCTTTGGTCTCATGATGCGCGGTGTCTATTCTTCCACCTGGAATTATTGTTATTATATGTTACAGGTCATCTACATTTCAGTTTCATAAAAAGAATGCGTCATAAAGAAGACTAATACGAGATAATCTGATCAAGGTAAAAGTGTGTAAAATGGAACACAGATATTCGTATTGATTGGCTCTTTATGTTGAACTTAAATTCTGTATATAATGAATGTAATATAGACTTCTTTGTTTTTTAAGGAACATTTCAAGAATCTACACTAATACTTTATAGAGGAAAGATTTGATTTTTCTCTATTTATTTGAATTGAATAGACTCCGAAACTACTGGACCGATTAAAAAAATTCTTCGACCATTGGAATCCTACATTATCCCTGATGAACATATTATAGGTGTTTTAACAGTATACGCAGAAAAGTATTTAATTAAAAGCTTATGTATCTCATATCTCACATATACCCCCGGTGTTACAGGTGCTCATGGGCGGCGGTGATGACTTAATATTAGGTGACCCACTTGCTCCTTTCCCTGCTCTGCCATAAAAAATCTCACATATTGATCACGTAATATTATTTTATCTTGTTTTAACGTACCTTCAACAAACAGGAAATATCCGTTCTTATTCTTCGACAGTATTTCAATAGCCTTCTGCGTCATTTCACTCAGCGTAGGATCATCATCATCCGCTTCTAAATGATACGGCATATGATCATAAGAGAATAGCCCAAGAACACTATTATACCTATCAGCGTCTAGGTTATACAAGTCCTTTCTATTGTATATATACGTGGGTGTGTAACCTAACGTCTCTTTCGTGATAAGCCATTCTCTGATTAAGTTTTTGCTATCTCGTCTGTATCCAGATTGGCCTTTGGAATCCCTTTCCGATTTTGGTACAAAATTCTTTCTTCCACCGCCCATGACTACCTGCAATTAAGAAATTGCACTTTAGTAAGTTTAATAGATATTGTTTAAAATTTATTCAAATAAACCTCATTGCGAGCACTAGTAATTGTAGATTTATGAGGAACTAAAAATATCGAGAAGAATACGACAAGAATATATTAATTTCGGAACAAGATATAAATGTAAAGAAAATTCACATAATTATTTTGTATTATCATTAATATGCATAAGACTATTTCTCGTCAAGGTTAAAGTTCGTACTATAACTATTCCTTTAAGAAATATTATGCCTAATTAATTAAAATTGCACCTGGCTTTGCATAATGCCACCGTAATCTCTCGTGATGATGATTTGAATGATCAAAAGGTTACAATCGCTCTTATCTTTAATTCACCAAAATATATCAATCAAAAAATATTCTTGTAGATAAAAGCATAGCTCTTTAAATTCTACTTATAATTTAAGTTAAAATGTAATATTGAAATTCTGTGTACTCAAAACTGGTAATTAAGACAATTTTTTATTATTAATATTAATTACTGTCTTTACAATTTGCTTATCTGGATGAAATTTTGAGCACTGATCATTGAAAAAAAAATACCTCATGTTTTTCTTTTCGTTTCTGTTAATTTCGATTGCGGAAAGTAATACAATAATTATAAAAAAAAACAAATTAACAGTACAAAAGTAACTTAACTCGTTCATACATAACAATATGCATTAACATTGAATGCGTAGTGATAGTGTTTTAATTTCCTAGTAGTTCCCAGTTTGCCTTGCAAGCATAACCGGATGTACAAGCTTGTGAGGTCCGGGACTTGAACGGTGATTAATATAACGGTTTTACACAACAATAAAACCGATATTATGTGCCGAGAGGGAAAACATACAGCATTATTATGAAGAAGCAGTGTGTACTTAGCCTTAGACACGCGATTGTTTGCATAGATTATAGAAATAGTAGTTGCAATGTTCACCACTAGTTGGCGCCACTATCAATACCAGCAAGGTGATGTAGGAAACGACATCATTGTCCAAGTCATAGCGTCTTCACCAGGAAGTACTTCCTGTAATGCTGTATGTTTTCCCTCTCGGCACATAATATCGGTTTTATTGTTGTGTAAAACCGTTATATTGATGTGCCTCCGGAAAACATACAGCATTATTATGAAGACGTGTTTGTTATCTGCTGGTGAGACTAAAAAAAAAATAGAAAACACAACGCTATGATGTCTTTTAACAAAATGAAAATTTTGAACATTTAATAAACCAATTAAAACATAAATATAGTATACTAACATGTAGTATGAGATACAAGTTAATGTAATAACTTTTTAAAACCAGAATAAAAGATTTGTCAATTTATGTAATATAAAATTGATGAATCGAGATTAATCATTAATATGACTCACCTATAATGTTTCACATAATTATATTGAAAATCTAATTTCGATTACATTTCGATGAATTGAAATCTAGATAGTTCTATATTATAAAGGTTAATGCTTAGAAAACTTAAGAAAATCTAAATTTTTCTAGTGACAAAATTTCATCTATTGATTGATTTTATATGAACCCAACAAAAGTCGGCGTAGACTTACATCCCGGAGAAGCATTAATCCACTTACTATGAGAACACTACGCACCCAGTTTCCATCTTATATGCGATACAGCTTCATATATTATTATTAATTGAATTAATAGATTATTCAAATTATTAATTTTATTTCTTAGTATTATTATTATGTAAAAATAGGAATTAAATTTATTGGATTAATATTTTTGTAACGATTAAAAAAAAAATACCAAAAATATATTTTCGTTCATAAACTTTATACAAAGTACATATGACTTAGTATTTTCTCGTGTCCATTTCAACACGAACACTCTCCATCCTAGTAAACGTCGGATTCAAGACAGTGTATAATAAACCGCGTTTAAAACCTTTCAAAGAGTATTTTCTTTAATACTTATCACTTGTAACTCGGATTGCCGGTGTGCATCTTTTATCCAAATCCATGATAATGGGCATCGTTAATTTAAATGCTGGAAACAAATACACATCTATTAATATACGTTAACATAC
>LQNK01000884.1:375551-387520 GCA_001586405.1 Phoebis sennae
CAACTACTATTTCTATAATCTATGCAAACAATCGCGTGTCTAAGGCTAAGTACACACTGCTTCTTCATAATAATGCTGTATGTTTTCCGGAGGCACATCAATATTTATATTATTTTACAACAAAAGCTCTACTTTTATGTAAATGAGATATTAAATTTACGCCTTCGAAACCTTTTAATAAAGTTCCAAAAAAATTACAGTTTTACTCGACTTTCAAGAAGAATGTTATGTTTTTTACGATAGAATATTTTAAATTTCATTAAATAAATATATTGTTTATTTCCTTATATTATTCTTCTTTGAATTTCTCAACTATTTAATAGCCCTTTTTACAGACATAGAGCGCTTAAGGAACAAATTTTTATTTTTATTAATCCTGATCTTTATCGATTTTAATATAAAAAGGTCGCGTTGATAGGTTATTTCCCTACTGTTCCTGAGAATTGGAATGTCTTAACCATTTCATTTAATCACATTATTACTACTGCCCACATGCCCCCTCACTCGCTGGATGGCGATGTCATAACAGCGCAGTCCTTGCCGAGGACATTCGCAGTCCTTACAGCCTCGGTGCGATTTATATGGACATTGACTCCTGTACCTATAGTCTAGTTATATCGTGTGGTTAATATAGTTATATTGTGGTATATTGACTGCCTTGTTGGTGTAGTGGTTGAATCTTTGAATACAGATCAAGGGGTTCGAATCCCGGGAAGGGCGAAAAAAAGGTCATTGGGAATTTTCTGACAGACGAGACGGAGAGCACGTAAAGCTGTCGGTCCTGCTCCTGATCTCTCTCTGCGTACACTTGTGCGCTATAATATCTCCTGCGCAGCTGGCTAGTCTCTGTTGATTGGCCGAAATTGGCCAGGGGAGCTATTAGTATTATTGTGGTTTTAGACTTACATCAATACGGCTGCCCACGCGCCCCCGCACCAGCTGCGTGGCGATGTCGTCACAGCGCAGGCCTTGCCGCGGCAGGTCTGCGTCTGCCTCCCACCGCCTGTCCGCAGAGTGCGCGTACGCAGCTGCCGGCGTAGCGTGCGTTACGCGCGTGGTTGTTACGATGCCTGAGAATTAATATTAATCTTTACTAATTTTATTAGGCGCAAAAGTCTGTATGTTTGTATCTTCCAAATTATTGGATGGATGTGAATTTTTTTTTCTGGTTATGATAGAATGGATTTTGCTTCTACGTGGATGAAACCGCGGGTCACAGATAGTTAAATATGGAATAATTCCATAATACTTAATGGTAGAGCAAGAATTCAGCATCTGAGGTATAAGGATACCAAGTTTCATCATAGTCGCTTCAGTAGTTTTTGCGTAAAAGAATAACAAACACGCATATACACATGCATCCTCATAAACTTTTGCCTTTATAATATTAGTAAGATCAAGTTGAATTATTATCAACTACCAATCATAAGAATTGTCCAATTGATGATTAAGGATAGTTTCTAATAAATAATTTTCTATCAATAAGTTCATAGAAATCATTACTCTTGACCGAGTTTTCTTCTCTATTGTTGTGTTGCTATTATATGCTATTTCGGGTCAGGGATTGGTTTTTCCTCAATTATTTTTTCTTCAAAGGTTTAACCAACAACTAAAAGTAGCGTCCGTAAGAATCCGCTCATTTAACATCTATACTAAGTCTTTTGTTATATGTCCACTAATTTAGTCGAGGACTGCCTCGTTGGCCTAGTTTTTGCATCTTTGACTACAGATCGAGGGGTCTCGGGTTCGAATCCCGGTTGGGGCCAAAAAAAATATTATTAGGATTTTTCTGACAAAGAAATCTTAGTAACAACCCTGGGTTTGGAAGTTGGCGGTGTTGGATCATCCCCGTGCCTCGGAAAGCACGTAAAGCCGTCGGTCCTACGCCTGATCTCTCTCCGGTCATGTCGGTCTGCCACCATCGAGTTATGAGAGTAAAAGGAATAGAAAGTGCACCTATGTTCGCGCATACACTATAATATCTCCTGCCCAGCTGGCTAGTTTCTGTTGAGATTGTCCACCATAGCCGAAATCGGTCAGGGGAGCTATTATTACTACTAATTTAATAATTTATTTGTGTCGTTCATAAAAATCCTCTCATTTGTCATCTATACTATGTATTTTATATATTTTTAGTACCTGTAGCTTTCGCAGCCTTCTGAGCCCAGTCCACCAGACCAGTAACAGCATTGGCCACGTTTCTTTGGCCCTCACAATCCCCTCGTTTTACTGCTGCAGTGAGACCCACTGTTCCACTGTTGGCCTTGACGCCAGTGAGGTAGGCGGTGCCACTGCAGGCTGAGTCTGCTACATTGTGATCCACGCAGTACGTCTGGTGACAATAGAATATCATTGTTTTATACAGGTTTTGAAGGAATTCTGATTATTGTTGTCAAGTAAGTTGAATTCTGTCTGTGAGCACCAATATGATTTACAAATTTATATAATTAAAATATGTTCTGAGTTTTAATGTTTTCCCTTTTTTTCAATCAGCTATTCTATGAAGATAATATCGCTATGGATATTTTTAAAACTGTAGAAGACTAACACCTTTTAACTCATGAACGAAATAAGAAGTAAATGTATTTGCAGAAGATTGAAGCTTACTCATGAGTCTTTTGGAAGAATTTTTATGAATATTTCAGATTTTAATATCATATCGAGTCAGACCTTAGCCAACCCCGTATGAGGGAAGGATTCGAAGCTAAGTTTCAACTCTTCTCCCGTAAGACCGTACTTCCTCCCCAAGTAGACTCTGGTCGCCGCCAGGGTGGTAATGCTCATACCATCGCCGAGGAACAGGATCACGTTCTTAGCTACATTTGTGTTTTGTGGTTTTGAGAGCTGAAATATAAAAAACTTACAGGTAAATTTTCATTTTTTATGCTATAGCAGGCATGCCGTTCACCTGGTGTTAAGTGACTGCCTATGAAAATCTACAACATGTGTTGCAGATGCCTTGCCAGCTTGAAAAAAAAGGATAATAATAATTTCATAATATGTTGAGCTATAATACCCATTAACCGTCTCAATACAACTAATTACACGATGGCTCACTTTATCGATAAATCAAAATATCCATTTAGTATGAAAAAATTCAACAATATCTCGGAGACCACTAGTCCACACATAGAGAAATTTGGCAGGAAAGTTTGTCATTATGAGAGGACAAGTTAGAAAAGATATGGCGAAAGGCTCAATTAAATACTTAGACGAAGTTAGAAATTACATACATTATTTGGTTATATCTTAATTTTATATTTTTGTCCCTTATTTACGTATGGTGCCTAATATTATATTAGTTCTGCCTTCTTAAAAACCCACCTTTGACCGTAAAGTCCATTGCGCCTGTGCTCTCCAGTGGTCTTTGTTATTTTCGTCAAATGGTGTCTTTGGCAACGAATCTGTAATAATAAACAAAATAATAAAAATAAAAATATAAAGTTGGATCTTGTTGCATAGACAAATAACGATGCCATCCTAGAAATTTCCAAGTGGACCTTACAAGGAACTGATGTCGCAACATCCTTTCTTGTATCTAACATCGACTTACACCTAATTAAATTTGGCTTGTAGTATATTTTTATAATGTTATTTATATTTCAGAAATAAATAAATAAATTAAATTTTATTTATATTTTTTGCGCCTTCGCGATATCAATTTAATTATCTACAAAACGTTTACACATTAAAAAAAATAAAAAAAACATTAATTGATCTTTTTCCTATCAATTATGTTTTTGCATTTGATAGCGTGTTTACTCGAATGAAATAATTCGATTTGATTCACTTAGTTAACTGGTTGGAATAATAAATTGTATACTTTGTATTTTTTTGTTATTAAGTAAGTATTTATTCATCAATAAAATTAATTGATTTTTAGTAGGGACTTTATAGCTATTATTTTAATAAATTATTATTTTTTTATTTTTCATATCAATATTATTTTTATATGATCGATCTCCCTTAATTTTTTACCATTAGGGCAAGGTTGATTAAAAACATGTATTGTTGCAACAGTTAATATTTAACGCTCAGTTATTTGTGTAGAAAGGGAACCTTGGCCTAGGAGCATAGTGTCAATGGCACTTATCGATAGTTTCTCATACGATTTTTGATGAAGTTATTCATTTATTCGTTATTTTCATGGTTTTTGTAACAAAGAATTTTGAAAACATTGAAAAATGGTTTACTTCGCATAGTATTACTACTTTACTTACATGAGTGATGTCAATTTTATAATTATTGTTTTTATATCATTTTATTTGTCTTCTTTAATATACTAATTGTATTAATTTATTGGACATGGGAAGAAACTGACCTCCGAGACACAGTTTTTACTACTTCGGAGGTCATGGTCTACATTTGAAAATTTATACGTGTTTTTGGTGTGTAGAAAAAAAATAAAAAGTTTACTATTATTATTGTTTGGGAATACGGGTGCCATTCATTTATTTATAATACCTACATTCGTACAAAACCTTTGAACAGAAAACCTTATCGCTAAGCAGCAGTTTCTTCTAGGCATGATTGTAATATAATTTTTAAAGGGAACAGATTTGATTTGTGTTTTGTATAAATTTAAAAAAAAATTCGGTCAAATTGAGAACCTCTTCCTTTTTTTGATTGAAGTCTGTTAAAAATTCGTATAGCCAATGTTTCGTAATAACTTTGTGTGACTGATATTTAATTTGTAAAAATACTGATTACTCACGCGACAAGTGAACAGCGCAAAAATTATAATTACGTGTGCACATTACACATGAAATCAATTACTTTATAACTGATTTTCAAAAGACGACGTTTTTTAATTCGACTGTACTTTTTTTATGAAAAGTTCACCTATACCTTAATGTTGCTTTTTTGTTTAAGGACAGAGTTTTGATTTTCTTTTTGTTTTAACTATATAAATTATCGAGGTGAACTTTTAATAAGTCCATTTCCACCATTTTAGAATCAGATGATGAGATACCAGAAAATTCGGAGGAAATCTTCAAAAATTATAGGCACACAGAAAAAAAAACAAAAATAGAAAATGCATCATAGCTTAAAAAAATATTCAACTGGCCAGAAATAATTTATTTCAATTTTGTCCTAGTGTTGGATACCAAATTTTTGAATAACAACATTCCTTCATTGTTTAGTCCTGAAAGCCCTCTTGAATAACCAATTTTCTGTTTATGTTAATTTCAATTCCACTTAAATATTTTTACAGAACATGCAAGCATAGGTGGTCTAGGTACACTTAAAAATAATAACATTGGCCCATATCTATGTTATTATGTTCAAACTGATTTAGTCATCCATTTTTTATTAAATTTATTCAAAAACTAAAAAAACCTTAGTAGCCTATGTTTACCTACAAAAAAGTTTTTTTTTTATTCTGTTCTGTGTGCCTGATAAATATTTTAACTATTATTATTTTTTTTATTTATTATTGAAAAGGCACACGTTCATATATAATTACTTCATTATACTTCCCCCTCCTAGGTTTTAAATAACACAGTATTTATAGACAATTATGAAATATGAAGTATAATGTATTGGATAGTTAATACGAAATCACCGAAGGTCCTTGTGAATCATGCAACGATATTGCAACAAAACATTAACTTTAATTATTGGAAGAATTAATTATTGGATAAGTTGTATGAATTTACGGCTGTAATATCCAAATAGGCAAGATTACTATAAACGACGAAACGTCATAGTATATAGATATGAATCGTTTTGAATCACGAGCTGTTATAATCGGAACCAAGTTATGGTTGATTTGTTAACGCTACGTTTATTATAGATACGCTTTAGTCTAGTAGGATATTTTACTGCCCGTAAGTAAAACGACGTTTTATTTTTATAGAACTGGATAATACATAGTCTATGATTTTTTGACAACTTGAGAGTTGCATAGGGGTCAAAAAAGCAATAACTTTTATTCCGGAATTTCCACGGGAATGGCATATATTATATGCGGGTGAAACCGCAAGGCACAGCTAGTAACCATTAGACTACGACATCCCTTTTCGATCTACAATATGGACAAAATATTAGTTATGACTAATCCATAACTCTTTTATCTTTATCAGTTCACCGGAAGACTCCAGCTCATCATCGGATAAATGTTATCTAAAAACGGTCATGATAGGAAATTTGAGATAAGTCAAAATGAGTCAAATATTTTATTCATTATTTTTTATATCATATTAGATAAGTGGACAATGCAGTTCACCTTATTAAATAAAGATAGTAATTATTTTGCCTTCCGCCCGCGGTTTCGTGCCATTGGACTACATAATTCTGTTTATTTTTTTTTATGTAACAGCAAGCAAGCGGAGCATGCGGTTCACGTGATAGAAAGTGACTGACCGCAGCCCATGAACATCCACAACAGTAAAATGTTGCAGATGCCTTGCTAGCTTGAAGGAAGGGGAGGGGATAAGAGGAGAGAAATAATGAAAGGAAGTTGGGAGAGGACTAGGACAAGACAGTGAACAAGTAGTTTATTGTGGAGAAGCGCGCAGAGCTAGAGTTTTTCGCTAACCCTATTTATGATTTATGCGTAACTTTAACCATGAAGGTTGCACAGGCGACGGAAGCTTAAAAAATGGAGAAACTTCTTCAGTTTGCGCAACATCTCTCTTAACTGTTCTACTCCTATTGATTGTAGCGTGATGAAAGGTAATATAAACAACTCAGGAATATGAAAAATCGGTGTACCTTAAAACTAATCAACGGATTTTAAAGAAGCTTTTAAAGTCCGTTGAGTAGTTTTTGTTTTTTTATCGGTTATACATACATACAGACAAAAATTTTACTGATTTTTTTGGCATCAGTCTCGATCCATAATATTCCTGATAATTAATTTGGAAATATATTTCATGTACAAAATTGACCTCTCTACAGATTTATTATAAGTATAGATATATATAGGTAGAGAGAGATTAAATACTGGGAGAACGATTGTCTTTTGTTATTGTGGTTCCGTTTCTCATAACATTATATCACAATAAGATAATTTTGATTATAATCAAGAGTATCTACACTAATAATATGAAGAGGAAAGTTTTTGTTTGTTTGAATTAAATAGGCCCCGAAACTACTGGACCGATTTGATTTATTTTAGCAATGGAATGCTACATAAGCCCTGATGAATAACATATAACATTATCCTACGAGAATGAAGCCGACCGCAACTAATTTGAAATTATGTTATTTAATTTTTAATTCATCATATTATTATTTTTTATACAAAAATATTCATAATACATTCCCAACTTTGGGGGTTCAGTAAGTTATTAAGCATGTACATTTCATCCATTAAACAGCTGAATGGATTTTTTTTTATCTCACCATGACCACCAAATTTCAATTGATGTGACAATACTTACTATAGTAATAAAAACTCTTCTATGCGTATATCTATAAGGAGTCGATATGAAATACTTTACTATTTCTTTTTGTGTTAAGACAATATTTTAGACACGAATTAGAAATTATATTATTATCTAAGTTTTGTGGTGATTACTTTCAGATATCTATATTGTAACTACATAAAATCACATAATAAATAAATATTAGACATAAATATAAACCTGACGAAATTTTAAAAATACTTACGTTTATTATTAACACTCCGAGCTTTTACATGAACACAACACAAGATAATCGTGAAATAAAAAAACAAATTCATGTTGATCAACTTTTAAATAAAAATAAATTATTTATGATACTTTTTTAACATTATTTAGTTAAAAACTAAGGAAAATAAAGTAAATTCAAGGAGTTTATACTGCTGTGGTCGACATAATACTAGCCGCTTTGCTCTTTCATGTCTCTTAATAATGCAATTTCGGTAGCACAAAGAAATACGTGGAGTTGTCATTGAAATTACATTTTTTAATTGCATTGAAATATTGTGTATGATGTAGTTATGTTTATAATGAGATTATTTTTTTAAAAATTAAGGAAGCGTTCCTTAACTTCTAAATTAATTCAAGGCACAGACATATTAAACCAATAAAAAAGTAAATGTTTGATATAGATTTGATAGAATGTACACCTTGAAGGAAATGCATATTCAAAATGATTGCACAAAGTTTTTTACAAATAATCTATCTACGTTCCTCCTAACCGAATTTCGGCCACGGCAGCCAGTCTCTACAGAGATCAGCCAACTGTGCGGAAGATATTATAGTGCACAAGTGTGTGCGCAAACACAGGAGTACTGCTATTCCTTTACTCTCATAATCCGATGGGACGGCAGACCGACACGACCGGAGAGAGATCAGGTGCAGGACCGACGGCTTTACGTGCTCTCCGAGGAACGGAGGTGCTCCATCACCGCCATCTTTCAGACTTAGATCTGTTGCTGATATTTCTTTGTCAGAAAAATCCCAATAACATTTTTTTACCCCACCCGGGATCCGAACCCGAGAAACCTCAATCTCTAGTCAAAGCTGCAACCACTAGACCAACGAGACAGTCCATAAAGAGGAAAACAACAAATTTATCTACACTAATATTATAAAGAGGAAAACTTTTCTATGGTTCTAATGTATAGGCTCAAAAACTGCTGGACCGACTTTAAAAATACTTTCACTATTTGAAAGCTACATTATCCACGAGTAACAAAGGCTATATTTTTTTACTATGGATATAAAATTATACTACGGGAGCAAAGCAGCGCGGATCAGCTAGTTTTAAAATGAAATACAGAACTGATAACACTTTTTTAATAACATCGTTAACGGATAATAATTTTAAGTAGAGTAAATGCATGTTTAAAAATCATAAAATAAAACGAGAATTTAGTTACGCCATAATTCGGTTGATATTAATATACTTACGCACGTCACTTTTTTATTTTATTAGCTTCGGATCGTTTCGCTTGCATTAAATTCGGGGTCTATGAATCAATAAAAGGTATGTTGTTACCTTATCCAGTTAATAGTCTCTGCATATGAAATTTCATCATAATACTGTTCAGTCGTGGCGATGTGATTGACACACAAACATCCTAACAATTAAACATCTAGACTTTCATATTTTATAATATTAGAAATATGTTGATATGTATTTAATAATATTGTCAGCAACATATGTGCTGTGATTTCATGTTTTAACATGTTCTGTATGTAAAATTTCTATGCCAATACTACATGTCGGTTGTTAGTTGTCATCGAAGTCTTATTAAAACTTAACACGTGAACACAAAACTGCAACTTTGAAAGTAATACCAAGGCAACTCCATGTATTTTTAATCTATTATCATATAATTGGGTAGTTGAGAACCAACTGCATGAATTCTTTAAAATGTAAGTAAGTATATTTTACATATCCACTGAAATTTCTTCAATCGTTTATGTATGTTATATTTAGATGCGTTTAATAGAAATAATTAGAAACGCATAGAGTCGATTTGTTCTACTTTTACACGATATTTAAATTATATAAAAACTACTTCAGGCAATACAGTTAAGCGAAGAACAAACACAAAAATAAATAATGACATTAGGAATGAAAATATCGACGGCAGAAAGCGAAAACGTCGTAGTCCACAAGGTTTAAAAAAAAAGTTTATTGCATGGTCCGATTAAAAAAAAAAACTGCATCGAATGATCTGGGTCTCAAATTTCTACGATAGAGAATATAGATTTTTTTTTTTCAATATTTCTGGTTTGCCTAAAATGTCAGGAACCGAAAAGGGTTGCACCCTTAACAAAAAACTCATCTTTTAGTTAACAATGTTGATAACAGCATATCATTTTCCGTATAAAACGCTGGGATGTTTATTACATCGTCTGTGATTTTGACATTTATGCGGACTACAGCGTATTCGCTGCTTGCAATTTTATATCTCCCGTAATTACGCCATTTATGTTTTGTGATTTTCAGCAATATACATTTTTAATATCTATTTGGTTTTCTAATTTGTACCTACACTTCATTTTAAAATTTACGTATTAAGTCCAATACAAGCAAAAATAGCAAGTATTTCCGTTTGCAGCATGACTATGAGACGAGATTTATTATAAAATGTGACTACAGCATACTGTTAGACGGCGCTAGACTGGGTAATGTTGATTACCACATGTTCGCTTTCCCAAAAAAAAAAAAAAAAAAGGTTGCCTATAATAATATAAATTTGACATCTCTATTAAATATATTGGATCAGCTTGGTATAGGATCTACTTTGTGCAATTATCTTTGGCAGTATTTACAGTTAAGGCACCTATCTATTGAAGTAGCTAATAGTGTAAGGATTAGTCGCTCTACTGGTGTTGGTATAGCACAAGGTGATCCTTTGTCACCTTTGTTGTTCAACGCGGCCACTGTTTATGTTTGTCAAAATGTCATTAGGGTTAGTGTGATGCAATATGCTGACGATTTTATACTGTATAGTAGTCTTCAAACTCTTTCCAACTCTGTAGCTAGTTTACAAGAAGCTTTGAGTATATTTCAAAGAACTATCTCAGAACTAGGTTTAGGAATATCTGATAGAAAAACTAAGGTTTGCATCTTTAGTAGAGGTAAGATTAGAAGCACCATTCAACTTAATATAAATAATTGTATAATCGAGCAAGTAGATTCTGTCAAGTATCTAGGCATGTGGTTGGATAGTTCATTAAAATGGACTAAACATATTAACGAAATTAGAGAAAAAGTTTGGAAGTATTTAAATATCTTTAAAATTATTGCTGGATCAAGATGGGGTGTTCATCCCAAACATCTACGAAGATTATTTATAGCCATTATTCGTAGCAGAGTTGATTATGGTAGTTTCTTATATGGAAATGGCAGTAAGAATAACCTTCTAAAATTGGACCGTATTCAAAATCAAGCCATGAGGATCATTGGTGGGTTCATTAAAAGCACGCCAGTCCACGCAATGGAGAGCGAGCTTTGCCTGCAACCTTTGTAAATTGAAAAAAGTGAAGAATTTTTTTGGCTGGTAAATTTTACTTAAAATCCAAAGCTACAGAAAGTGAATTATGTAATAGTATCTTAGATGAACTATCTAATCAATGTCAAACATCATACTGGAGGCATAAGAAAATTCCTCTCTTAGTAGACGCTCATAGAATATTGAGAGAATTAAGTATGTATTCGAAGCCTACTTTAGATATTTTCAGGTTAGATGGTTGGGTACATGATATTGATTTATCGGATATAGTGTTTGATGGTATTGAAGGTGTGAAGGAATCCAAAAAACAAATTAATTTAGTTAATTTGCGTAACTATTGCTATAAAATGATGCAAAGTAAATTTAGTAAATATTATACATTGTTTACGGATGGGTCTAAAGAGGGGTCTAATACAGGAGCGGCTTTCTATGACCCTCAAACTAAAATATGTGCAAAATTTAAAATTGAATCAAATATATCTATAATGAATTGTGAACTAATCGCCATATTCGAAGCGCTTTCATATGCAATAGATATTAAACAAGAAAACTTTGTAATTTTTACAGATTCTAAAAGTAGTATACAACATTTGGCTCGAATACCCTCGACTCTTCGAGGTATTCCGATTGCCATTTCTATCTTGGATATCATACGTAAACTTAAGTCTAAAAATATCAAAATTGCAATTCAATGGATACCTTCACATATCGGTATCATGGGTAATGAAGAGGCTGATAAGGCAGCAAGATCAGCCATTAGCGAGGGTATAAGTTATTCATGTCTTCCGTTGCAGTCAGATTTACTCGCACATGTTAAGACAAGGTGTAGACAAAAGTGGTGTGAATACTTTGATGAGCGGTCTTTGACAAAGGGCATATGGTATAAGACTATACAGGGTCAGCCTCTTCGTTACCCATGGTTTGAGGTTGAGAAAATGGACCGAAAAACTACAGTCGCCCTGCTCAGATTACGTTCCGGTCACATTCCATCAAATAAGTTTGCACACTTAATGGGAAGAAGCGATACACCCTGTTGCACAGTATGTGGTGTTGTGGACGATGTGTA
>LQNK01000884.1:387581-404154 GCA_001586405.1 Phoebis sennae
GTAGGTTAATAAATAGGCAAGTTATGATTTTTTTTGTAAAAGTGCAAATGTTTTTTAGCTCTGGTGAACATTTTCGTTTTTGTGGACTACGACGTTTTCGCTTTTTGCCGTCGATATAATAAATGTGAAAGTTTGGATGTTTGTGCGATAATCACGTCGCAACTGCTGAATAGATTTTCATGAAATTTTATTTACAAGTAGGTTATTAGCGGGATTTTAATCCACTAGATTTGAAATAACGCAGATGAAACCGCGTGGCGTGGCTAGTCATACATACAAGATACTTAGGGTTAAGTGTAATTTTCTATTATCTAAGTCTCATAATTTTAGTGCTTATTTTAAGTAGTTAATTTCTTATTAAAAGTAATCATACACTTTTACGCTTGGGCCTCCCCGCAGCTTCGCATAATTCTTAGAACAGGATACATCGGGATATTCCCGTACACCATTACACATTAAGGAAGAAAATTAATATTTATTTATATAATATAGTAATTAGTAATTATGCAGGCGCCAGTCACGTAGGCATATAAGGCCCTTCTCCCATTAGGCAACGTAAACTGAATTTGAATCTCGAAGACTAGCTGTCACACGTATTTCACATACATTTCCATAGAGGTTTCCTACGCGTACGCAACTAGAATCGCGTGATTTCCTTCTCCCATTACGATACTCATAGGCGACATGGACTGAACTTGAGTCTCGAAGACTAGCTGTCACACGTCATTCACATACATAACAATGGAGCCTCGCACATTAAGCTACCGGTTCGCAACTAGTATCGCGCGACCCGCCGTGTTGGTCGCTTGAGCGTCGCGTCTCTATCACATCTCCTCAAAATGGCGGAGTTTGTTGACAGAACATTACATAGCAACGGTAGCTTGGTTACGACAAAAAACTATAAAATGTCTTCGTGTGTAATTCGAAAATGTACCATTCTGTAAATAAAAATATAAAAGGAAAGTATCATATCATAGGAAGTGATTAGTATTTCTAGAAATACTAAAAAACAGAAACTTCAGCATAAAAATTAAGAACAAGGTGTTCAATACAGCTGTTTTACCTTGCCTGACATACGGATGCCAGGCATGGGCTTTAAGACATGAAGATGAAGAAAGAATTACTATATGCCAACGAAAAATGGAAAGAAGTATGCTAGGACTAAGATTATCAGACAAAGTAAATAAAAAATAATAATTAGAAACAGAACAAAATTATCGGATGTAAAGATGAGAATCAGTTTACTTAAATTGCATTGGGCGGAGCATATATGTAGGCTTAACGACAATAGATGGACCAAACAACTAACAGAATGGACACCGAGGGAGAGAAAAAGAAGGAAAGGAAGACCGAGAAGAGGTTGGAGGGATATTTTTACAGAAAGATGTGGAGCAGAATGGATGCAAAGGGCAAGAGTAAGAGATTTGTGGAAAGGATTAGGGGAGGCCTACGCCGCAGAAGCGACTATTACTTAAAATATGTGTTTATACTTTATATATTTAATTTGGTAAGGTATATTATTTTTCTGTATAAAAGTGGAATATATGTTGTATAAATAAAGATAGAATTTAAGAAAAACAATGTAAAACAATAGAAATAAATTTTATTTTATTTTATTTTATTTAAAGATGACATTGTCATTGATGGTCGCTTTCTTTCACGGTAGTCTTCTTTGGATATAACATATCTATACATTATAATATATCATTGCTCATCTTATAATGGTAAGCGCATAACTCAACAACGACTGGACCAATTTTGACAATTCTTTTTTTTAAATGTTCGTTGAATTCAAGCCTGGTTTTTACGGCGAGAAAAATTCGAACTGCCGGGTCCACGCGAGCGAAGCCGCGGGCCGAAAGCTAGTCTCCAATAAAATAGCATGGAAATTCTTGTTTAATAAAATGGGTTGTTACAAAGACAGTATGAAAAATACAAAGTCAGTGCAAAATTTTGATACACGTAGGATACCAATCCTACGCGTCCGCAACTAGTATCTCGTGACTCGACGTGTTGGTCTCTTTTGCGTCGCGTCTCATACGAATGTCTAAAAGGCCCTCTACACGGTCGGGACAAACCGCTGACCAAGGTGACCTTGGTCGGGTTGGTGTAAAAATCAACCATGTAGACGTTGGTTGGCTGACCAATATTTGGTTCGTCCCGACGGTCGGTGGCCGGGTGCGCAGCCTACCTGACAGCCGACGCGAGCGCTTCATTCTGCGATTGGTAGTCAACGCGAGCGCATGTCATCGCAAAACAAACAACAAATTGATTTTATATATTTGTTATAATGATTTACCATGGCCTTGAGACATTAGATATAAAGATAAAATCCAATAAAATTTTATTAGTCATTTTTTACGGACTTCAAAAAAAGGAGGTCTCGGTGCAAAATTTTGATAAATTTAAAGTATGTAAAGGCACAGACTTTGAATAGAGTTCAAAAATGAAATTAAAGTCAGGGGAAGGTTTAGGGGAAGTCATTTTGTGGCAAAAAGTTATCATTATTAATAACTTAAAAATTATTTTGCCAAAATAGATCCGATTTCCTCGCTCTAAAAAGTAGAAAATAACTTTTATTTCATTTTTGTTGAAATCTATACAAAGTCAGTGCAAAATCTTGTTAAATTGAAAATATATAAAGGCACCGACTTTGTATAGATTTCAACAAAAATTAAATAAAAGTTGTTTTCTACTTTTTAGTGCGACGAAGTCGGTTCTATTTTTGGCAAAAATTTCTATTTATCCCTTTTTAGTGTCATATGAAGGGTAATCACATCATCTAGTCACAATTCAGTTGATATATACATCATTAAGCCTTAGCCGCAGAGCTTATTCCGTTGATTTTCTAGGAGTTCCCTGGAATATCTTCCACATGGACGATCAGACTTGAATCAAATTTCTATGGGACCACACTGGAATTCTACTCTTTCGAATGCAAAAAGAATTTTCCAAATCGGTCCATAAACGCTGGAGATATGCGGCACCAAACATTAAAAAAAATACGGCCGAATTGATAACCTCCTCCTTTTTTTGAAAATCGGTTAATGATAAGTTGAGCAAACGCCCGACCGTGTAGAACGAATACAAAAATTGTCGGACCCGACCAAGGTGACCTTGGTCGACGGTTTGTCCCGATCGTGTAGAAGGCCTATAAAATACCTGTCTTTTTACGTTGCACAAATGACAAATTTGTCATTTTTTAGTAGCATAATGTGCGAACGTCGGTTGCAAACTAGTATGCAACAAATCTTCGACTCGAGTTGCATATCTTTCTAGTCTCGTAATGGGAGAAGGGCCTAACAGACAGACGGCGAATGTATTTACATCTGATGACGATCCGATTGGCACAGTGGACTTGACAATGGTCTATTGCGCCGGAGGGTGTGTGTTCGATTCCCATGAGTAGAAAATTCCTTTGTGATGAGCATTGTTATTTTCTGCTGTCTGCGTATTCATTTATCTATAGTATGTATGTATTTACAAAAAAGGAGGTTTAAGTATGTCTATCAGTTATCTAGTTTCCATAGTACAAGCTTTGCTTAGTTGGGGATTAGATGGCGTTGTGTTTGATGTTCAGAAATATATTTTATTATAATTATTATTTATTACTAGCTTTCTGCCCGCGGCTTCGCACGCGTGGGCTACTAATTTCTGTATTTTTAGAGGAGCACAACAAAAGTTTAAAAAATTACGATCGCAGGACCAGTGATATATGCGCATGTCTATAGTTTTTTTAATAATTTTCTATGAAAATAGGTTTGACCAAAATCTCACAGAGCGCGCGCCTCTTTAAAAATACAGAAAATAGAAGCCCACGCGAGCGAAGCCGCGGGCAGAGAGTTAGTTATTTTTTGAAGGTTTTTGAGGATTCATTGAGTGTTTTAACGTCTTAATCTATACGTTAAGAGTATAAAAAGGCATGTCCGCAACTCAACCAAAATCTCACATTGTCACGTGGTATGACATTTTCACGACTTTAGAAGCGTATATCTCAAAAAATATCTAATTTAGCAAAAAACGCGTTTAGAAACCTCGATATCATTTTTAAAGACGTTTCCAATGAAACCTCACTCAATGTTGTATTCGCGAATTTATTTTTTTGCCCTCCGTTTACATGTATCGAGAGCCACCCCAAAAATATATTTTTTTAAATAAAATGTAGCCTATAAGTTGCACCTAATATTGGTCTATCAGCATGTGAAATTTTATTAAAATCTGTCCAGTGGTTATTACGTGATTAACGCACATACAGACAGATAAACAGACAAACAGAAAAACAAAATTAACCATGGTTTCGGTATCTATAGAACATACATATTGCATACCAATTACTCTTTTTGAAAAATATTTAATGTACAGAAATGGTTCGGTTACGATTTAATAACTGTTATATTTTAAGTCCGAAGTATATCCTAAATGAAATATAACAAAAGTGTCACTGTTCATGCTTGTATAAACCTAATAATTCTCTTATATTTTTTTTGCAAAATATTTACATTTTCGATATCTGTCGTATACTTCTAGAATGAAAGAGACTTGTATGGTTGCACGCATTTAACGCATTCTTGCTTATGGACGCAAATAATAACTTCTGCATGTTGGTTAGTCTTTGTTGTGATTGGCCGCCATGATCAAAATCTACTTTGGAGATTAAAAGAAGGCTTTATTTATCATTAAAAAGTACCGTGCAAACAACAACTAAAAAGGTTCAACTGAATGTGCCTACGCGCATTGATGATGTGTTTTGATGGATAACTTTGAACCCTCATATCTTTTTTATTTTTTAACCGATTTGAATGAAACAAAACCTTCGGGGGACTTGGCGTAATAAATAATCGAAAACCGCATTTAAATCGGTTAAGCCGTTTCGGAGTTGACTGCGTACAAACGCCCGACAAACAGACAAACAGACAAAAATTCTAAAAATCATTGTTTTGAGTTTAGAATCACAAATGAAACACGAAACACAAATTTTTTCTTGAAAATATTAAATGTACAGACACGGCTATAGATTATTTATCTCACTCTAACACACTGTTTTCACTTTTTGTGTTTCTACTTACACTGGTCGGTAACTTTGGACAAAAATATTATTATCTATATTACGTAAATACGAAATACGACAATAATAAAATTATGAAATTCAATATATAATAACATCATAATATTATACGGATACCACACCATATTAGTACCCGTATAAAGCCCGACGGTTTCGGAGGTACTCCTTCAGGAGGTTGTTGTCAATCCTCACACTACAAGCTCCAGCACGACGGCTGAAGCAACAACCCCCTGAAGAAGTACGAAGAAGAATCGACCGAACGTAGAAGTACGGTCTGAAACCGTCGAGCTCAGTCCAAGTATGCAGTGAGTATTAAAACGTAGAACAGTATAATCTAATAATATGTCTCACTAGTCGTGTAATTAATATGATGTGAATAACGTCCCGTCCATGCCTCAACTGTAGTTCATCTTATTTGACCGGGCGAAGCGAGGTCTCAGAGTCGAGATGGCCGGCGGATTGTATGTTTGTATGTTAAAAACTTTGTCCGAAGATAACTTAAGTAATGTTTATCCAATCTCGATTAATTTCCTTAGGCGAATAGTTTAAACAAAAGCTAAATGTTAATTTTCAAGATGATCGAAATCGGTGTGGGGGTTACGAGGATAGGAGGATTCAAAATGGCGGATATCGTTATATAGTTTATTCGATGTTGTTAAATTTGGTATTATGTAATGATTAAGAAAAAGTCAAAACATGCGTCACAAAAATATATTTATTAGTAACTTATTTTCTAAAATTAATCACAATTATTCCATTATGTAACATTAATTACGCAAAATAATTCGTCCCTAGAAATTCGTTCAACTATCCATAACACGGATTTACTCAAAACTTTCATAAAAACTTAATATAAATATAAAATCAATGTTTAATAATCCTTAATACTTAAATTAACTTAAATATCTATTTATTTATCTTAATATACAATTATTTAAACACAGCTGCAATAAAATAAACTAAAAATAAATATTTTTAAATAGGTAACTAAATATGAATATTTAAATAATGATATGAACATGATTATGCTGTAAATAAAAATTGATTAATATTTTTGTACATTTACTTTTATTTTGTTTTGAAAATGCATGTAGGTATAGATTTTACATGATTATTAACATTATTTCAGAATCTAAAGTAATAAATGGCACTAAATTAGTTATTGTTAAGAATGAAAATAAATTGGCAATTTGTTCTTAAAATACATAGATCTTATATCTATTGGAATGTAAAACATAGAATGTTTAAATACTGCCTTTGATCTCATTATAAAATCAAAATGTCAAAATCTTATCATAATTATATTATGTTCGAAATATGTGTAAAATTAACAAATAAAAAATAAAAATAGCGAAATACACTTTGCTTTGTGATAATTTTGACCAATTCATTTTATTTTAAAAATTGTTTTCATCAAACCTTTTTGGTAGGTAATCAAAAAAGCCTGGCCACTAATAGAATGTTTTTAAAAAAGAACATCAAAAGAGCGGTTGAATTTATTCTAGAATTCTTATATTGCAAAGAGTTTATATTGCTCCAAAATTTATGTAAAATAATTTATTCTCATTGTGATTAAAATTAAGTTAAGGAAGAAAATGGAAAGAATAAGAAAAAACAAAAGAAAGATATTAGCAAAAAAACTGGAGAGTATTTCTTTTGGTAAGAAAAAGTGTGGCTTCATATTTTTATAATTTGGAAATCATTTGAAAAAGTAATACTTAATTATGATTATTTTGTTAGGTTCTAATATTATTTTATTTTATTATATTAATACTTATCGGTAGGAATAAAATATAATGTACTTGAAATCCATTGCATTGCAAATTATGATATACTTCTATTTTCATAGAAATAAATATTTAAATTCATCTTATAAACTAACAAAAACTAGCTTACATTACGTTTATTAAAATAAATAATATTTTTTTCCTAACGCCTTTTTAAAAAGCATAGTACATATTCACTAAAGATACGATGCTCATAGTTTTTATTTAGGAACTTCAAATCCATTGTTCGTTAAATAACACTCATTAAATATTTGTTTCCTTTTACGGACTATGTAATTGATTTTAAAACAAAAAAATATAGAGGTCAAATTTATAAAACATTATTTTTTGAAATGTTATGGTAACTACATTAAAATTCAGTACAGGACGGAAGACAAAAAACAACTTATTTCGACGTGTAGTTTAGATATTTTCAATTAAAAGCCAGCTGAAAAACTTTTGTAAAAGTTTGACAGAAGTGATAATTAATAATTATAATAAAATATTGTACTCTATAATATAAGGCCATTTTTAGCTAGTTCTCAAATTCAGAATATGTAGCTAAATAAAGCCGTGTATAGTTTGAAACTCTATAACATGAATTTTATTTTATGCTACTTTAAATGGCCTTGAATAAACTATATTAATTAGTATCACATTAAGTACTTCTTCGCCATTTTGTGTCCCTAAAATCTAACACAGCTAACGATCACAGCACAAATAAACAATAAATAATACGCGGGCTTATGGCTTACGCTACTGGACGTCCAGAAGGTTCTATGCCTCGTCTTTGGCTTGCAGTTCTCGTGTTTATCGTCAGTGAGACACATGGCATAGGCCATGAAGTGAGGGACCACGGATTGCTCGTAGCTGGAGGTGAAGAGATGCTGCCAAGGACCTAGAGCGAAGACGGCTACGTCTTCTCCCCCGTGCGTTTCGGAATCGAGGGGGACTAGGCTGGGGTAGGAGTAGTCCAACCCACCTGAAATTAGAAGTAAGTTATTGAATTAAAGGTTAATAATCATTTTGATTTCTCCTTTGCTTGATGTAAAAACTGTGTTACAAAACGTAAGGTCGGACATTCATTCCTAATTCACACAGAGACGGGTTGTGGTCGTGATATGAGTAGAAATATTATATTAAATTTTTCCAATCGGCTCCATCATAAGATTTCAAATGCTAAGAGTTATTTACAATATACACTTAATATTACTTCTTCTCCGTGAAATAATTTTTAATCATCAAAGGTTTAACTATTAACCTGCCAACTTATTTCCTTAAACATTTACATTCCAAAACAACTTACGTTTCGAAAACTCGCTATGCAAAGTCACATCGACGCGTCCATTTTCATCAATCGAAGTTGCTTTTCCATTCGCATAACTGATAGTCGTGTATGGTTTCCCATCCCTTCCCTTTGCTGTGTCCACCACACCCAGTATATCATTCCCACGGGATGGGTACCCTGCTACCGTCATGGTGTGAGCATGGTCTGAGCTCACGACGATCAGGGTGTCCTCAGGGTTCGTCAGGTCTTTAGCCTTTTTTACCGCTTTGCTGTATTCTACGGTTTCGTCGAGAGCTAGGTGGGCGTAACTGTCATGGTGAGCGTGGTCTATTCTGCCCCCTGAAATTAAGTATACGATTTAGATCGTTTTTTTTTATTTACGAGATTTTTGTTGAGGATCAATTATTATGAAACAAAATTTTATTAAGTAATAAAATCAAAAATTTCAATTGACTCAGGAATAAAAGTTAATTACAGACAAACTCCTATTCCTCCGTAATATTAAACCTTATTTACTTGTTACTTAAGTGTGTTAAGACCGTAACAAATGTAACGTAAAGTTCAGGATGGTCATTATACTAAATACTAGCTGCGTCCCAGGGCTTCGCTCCCGTGGGAATATCGGGATGATATATAGCCTATAGCCTTCCTCGATAAATGGGCTATCTAACACTAAAAAAAATTTTCGAATCGGACCAGTAGTTCCTGAGATTAGCGCGTTCAAACAAACAAACTCTTCAGCTGTATAATATAAGTATATACTAAACATTTCTATTACGTATGACGCTTAAGATAAAGATGCCAAGCATACGTAAGAACTTATCAGATTCAGAACGCATTAACGTATCGTATCAAATCGGCATGAATAATTCATTCAACAGGGTGCATGGAGATTAACCGACCTTCGACAAAGAGGAAGTATCCTTTCTCGCTTCTACTCAGCATTTTGATAGCCACCTCGACCATTTCCTCCAACGTGGGCTGGTCAGAGGCCTTGAGGTGGTAATCCATGTGGTCATTTTGAAAGAGACCTAAGAGGTACTCCGGAAGGTCATCTGAGTTGAAAACCTGAAAGAAGATTTATTAACACATTAACAACATGGAAAGAAAATTTCGAAGTAGAGACTTAAAACTTTTAAAAATTCATTAAAAATAATACAATTCGTAATTATAAAATTTTAAATGGTATTATTGAAGTAAATATCCTCTTCTGTAAGAGTAAGTAATTAATTATTATATATTATATGGAATTTCGGTGTTCGGTGAATAGATCGGTTTGTTGACAAGAAATTTTTAATAATTTCATAAAGTTTCTATTTTAATTTCTATATGAAAGGGATCTTAAACAAAAAATCTTTTCTACTAAATGTTTTCCTGAGGATTGCAAATGTGTTATTTTTTATTTCTCGGGTTTGTCAGTGATTTACGACATTTTAAGCTTGAAAATTAGTGTTGAAACCGAAATTATTAAAACTTCAATAACTTATCTTGTCCTATGTCACAATTACTTCATAAAACATTGAAACTCTGTACTAAATGTATAAACGACAATATTTCTTAATATTTTAGACATTCATATGTGTATAAGGTGTATGGTATATTGTTATTTAAAAGTGCAGTTTTTGAGTCAAATAGCGCAAGAAATCGTTAAACGCTCTTAAGTCATCTTTCATTTGTTCTACCCGCAGTTTTCACAATATGGATGTATCTTTAGCAATTGCCCTTGTTAGCTGTCTGTACAATGTTTTGCTCTACCATACATTTAAAAATAGAAATACCTTCATCAGCTCATTCCTGTCAGTCACATACTGATGCGTGGCGTTCCTCTCCATCTTGTCCACATGCCACATGTCAGTCAGGTCCACGCCGTCATTCCTTCTTCCCGTGCTATTCGTCAGAGGGGATGTGATGTTTGGTAGAAATTCTCGTCTTCCACCACCGAGGATCACCTGGAATAATAATATTAATGAATTACTAGCTATGAAAAAACCGACTGTATTATCCGTGGCAAAATCAATCCTTCCCCCTTTAGACTATTTTATGTTTATCTATCTATAGTACGCATGTATTTACAAAAAAAATATGTTAAAGTAAGTTTACAGTTATCTAGTCGAACACTACGAGCTTTGCTTACTTTGGGGCTAGATGGCGTTGTGTCAATTGTCTCTGAATATTTATTCTATTAACCACAAATCTAATGAATTCAACAACACCTTATGTATCAAACTCCGTCTAGTAGTTTAGACGTGCAGGGCGTGCCAAAGAAATGGATATACAAACTTACATACGAGCAACATGGTTCTGACACAGTTGCGTAATTTCAATTAAATTTAAAAAAATAACGACTATGTAATTTTTCATTATTTGTAGTGATACCACTTGTGTTTTTCCCAAAAAGTTTCGTTAAAGCAAAGAAAACGGAATATTCCTAAATAATTAAAGTTAAATAAATAGGAATGAAATAAAATCTAACCAGAGACTAGCCAGCTGCGCAGGACACATTATTATAGTACACAAGTGTACACGCGGACATAGGTGCACTCTTATAACCCGATGGGACGGAAGACTGACACAGCCGATGAGTGATCAGGCCCTTAACCAACAAATTTATGCGCTCTCCGAGGTACTGAGGTGTACCTAAGCCTTCAACTTTCCTGACTCAGCGCTGTTACTGAGATTTTGTTGTCAGACAAATCTCAACAACCTTGGTTACAAACCCAAGACTCTCGATCTGTAGTCAAGGATGCAACCAATAATCCGAGGAGGCAATATTATATTATAAGTCTTGAGTGATAAATGCACTATAATTCATTTAACGACACCTCTAATTATATACATGACGCAACTAATGTTTTCTCTTAGAAATATATAAAATAAATTATTTTAAATATAAGGCACTTTATTGTCCGATAAAATACTTATTATTATGCTAAATTGTGTAATTACATCCAACAATAGGGCTGTAAATAATATTCAAATGAATGGCTTTACATTTTCTTTTCTTTATGACAATAAGTTCTTATTTAGTCGAATGTTGAAGTATTTACAGGGATGAATGAACTCGTAACATTCTATAGTTAAATTATTTTCAATTATTTAAAAACATTTCGTCGTTTATCTATTAATTTGTTGAAAGGTATGTATCTTTTTTCAAGTTGAATTCTGAAACTAAACATTACATGCAAGGGTTAGAAAAAATTCTCAGATTTGTAACTGCTACTCTCAAATATTATTAAAAATTTATTTTATCATATTTTCGAAGTTTATTTAGATTGAGTCCCGCTACCCATCAGCCAAGTCTGCAGTTCCATGTCGGGGTATAATAGGAAAGGCATCAGACAAGCCCTGCCCCAAACCAACTCAAAAAATACTCCTAGCTCTCGGAATATTAGTCTACACGAGTGAAACCGCGGGACAAGAATATCTCTTGTCTTTATTACGTAATCACAATCTAAATTTAAAATGGCAGAAGCAAGTGCAATTTGCATATTAGCGTTAAATATTATTTTATGAACGAAACAAATTGGAATTATTGTAACTTTGTCTCGATTTCTATACCTACTTGACGTAAATTGAAAGCGTGTACTTGTCGTAAATATAATGACATTGTCGTCAATGTTTCAATGAACGATTTCAAGCTGTGTATACAAATTCTACTTTTTAAAAATATATTAATTTTAATAATAGATTTGACGACTATATAAACCATATTTAAAGCGAAAATGTCTGGTCTAAACCAAAAATGTACCTACTTTAATTTGATTCTTATTACGATTTTAAGTAACGTTCAAGACCGCGTGTTATATTTCTAGAAAAAAAACAGAAAATTCTTTTTAATTTTTTTTGTTATTTGATACTAGCTGTGCCCCACGGTTGGTCCGCGTGTTAGCGAATGTAGTAAATCTGCCTATCAGTCAGCATTTTTCTAATCGTTATTAAATAGTTTTGAAGGTCACATATGTTTTTACCCGACTACGACAGAAGGGGGGGTAATATTTTTCGAGTGTATGTTTGTATGCCCATTTGTTTGGAGTCCCTACCGCTTGAACAGATTTTGACAAGTAAGGTGTTGTTGGATTCGTTAGAATTGTGGTAGTGATTATAGGTTATTACTATTATCAAAATGGCACTAGGAAATGAAAAAAAGGAAGGGGAAGGGGAAGGATTTTTTTTTCATAATTAATTAAGTTCGTTTTCCCCTCCTCACATCACCTCTTCTCATAAAAATCACGCATTGATGCTGTTTTTCCTAATGTGCTTCATTTCTTTCAAAGTGACTTGTGCAAAACTATACAAAACCTTGCTTCGGCAGTATCAAGATTTCAGTAACGTGGCGTGAAGGCGCGAACGTCATGCCGTGAAGTAGCAATTTACATACTATTTAAATAATGTGTTGTTTAATGTAATTTGGAACTAATTTGACGACGAGACGGTTTTGGAAATTAAATTTTTATCTAATAAATTAGTTTGCGTATTGCGTACTAATTAGTAAGATATATGCCTTTTTTATTCTATTGTGCTAAAATAAGTAGCTACTAGTTATCTTACCTATTTGTTCATGTTATTAAAAAATGCATTAACCTCTCTATCAAAGATCAAGTACCAATTCTATTTTAATGATCTCACGTCATTGTATCAGTGATGAAAATGCGAAACTTTGCTTGCGCATAGCTCCGGAACTAAATGATCTACCAAATATAATTTTTCGGTTTCAAGTGTTTGCTTATAGATTACTAGATGCCAAAAATTTCAGCGTTTTAGTCCCATCCAGAGGATCTCAAATAGAGGCCTGTAAATGCCGCGAAATGGTTCGAGGAAAGGTAGTACGGCAGTGTTACTCTGCGTTCAACTTTGCGAGATTCAATGTGTACGTAATCTTTGATGTGTATGTGTGAGCTTAGTGTTACATCGATTACAATTAGATTATGAATAGGTACAGAGACTACTGCTCTTTGATTGTTGAGTTGTGGACAAATGTACTATGGGCAGTTCAAAATTCAAATAGACCAAGTGTCAACCATTCAAGTATCATTTCTTCCAGGATCGAACAATTTCTTAACTGCCTTGTTGGTCTTGTGGTTTTATCTTTGACTGCAGATCGAGCTGACTCGGGTTCGAATTCCAAGTGGGACCAAAAAAAAAGATATTGGGATATTTCTGACAAATAAATCTTAATAACAGTCTTGAGTCTGGAAGTTGACGGTGTTGGAACACCCCCGTGTCTCGGAGAGCACGTAAAGCCGTCGGCCCTGCTCCTCATCTCTCTCCGGTCGTGTCGGTCTGCTGTCCCATCGGGTTATGAGAGTAAAGGAATGGAGAGTGAACATGTGCTTGCGCACACACCTGTGCACTATAATAAAGAGATGGGTCGTTGTCAAAATTCGGTCGGGAACTATTTTTTATAATTTCTTACCTTAAACTGTCGTCCAGGGTTATTCATAACAAGCTGATAGGCGATATCCCTGCAGCCCAGTCCCAGGCACTCGTCAGGCACGTCGACATCCGACTCCCAGTTCCTCTCGGAGGTGTGGGCATACATTCCCGCGGGGGAGGCGTGCGTGACTCGCGTGGTTGTCACTAAACCTGCAATGGATATGAAAGTAATGTTAAAGGACGATATATTATATGGGCGACGACTCTTTTAATTTATTTATTTTATTTAATATATGAACTAGGAACTCTTTTAATTTATTTATTTTATTTAATATATACAGATTAACAGATATAACTGATATAGATTTAGGAACCAAACTAGGCGAAGATAGTTTTTTTTTAATGAAAATATATAAAAAATATGAAAATATATACAAAAGAAATAAAATTTAGTTAAGAGACAAACAGTATTGTACTGATACATACTATTATTTTGTAATATTTATGAAGCGTTAGGGTTAAAATTAATAAATAGTGAACAATAATTAACAAGGAGTTGGTTAAAGAGTCGAATATTTACGCATAAATAATATAGTTCAGTAAAATGTCCTGGTTTCTAATAAAAACCTAATAAAGTCGAGTAATTATAAAATTTCGAGGAATTGTATTAATTAATATGCTAATAATATAATCTAGGGATGCGTGCTGTTATAGCTTTTTTATAGAAAGTGTTCAACGTCACTTAGCCTTATGACATGTGCAATTTAACTGAACGAAAAATCTATTTGAATTATTACAAATAGTTATTGCCTCAACTAATTATCAATACACAACGTCATCGAAACTATGACTGAGATGTATTTGTAGTAATTAATTGCTTTTTCTCCATTTTCGTAATTTATGTTTCATTGTTCTTCCATAGATCAAAAACAGGTGTGCAGACATCATAAATTAAACAGTCTTATGGGCACTCTTTAAGTTAAAGTAACATCTTTTAAGCGTACTGACTAACCCTAATGAAAATAATTTCATACGTCATCTATACTAATATTATAAGATGATTTGATGTTTTTTTTTTTGTTTGTTTGTTTCACTTGAATAAGCTCCGAAACTTTTGGACTGATTTGAATGAAGTTTTGTACAGATATTATATGAAATCTGAGGAAGGAGATATATGCGACGCCCGCATATTTTTACCGCGAAGTATCTTAGCAATTACGAACAAACCAAAAAAAACTAAAATCTTTTAATTAAATTTCATATTTGGAACATTAAAATAATTTTTTTTGATACAATAGCCGTAAACTTTAAATAAGTCGTTGGCGAAGAATGTATACTGTTTAAATATTGATAAGTTTTGATTTCAGATAAGGGCAAACCTTGGCTTAATTTTTCTTTAAACATAACTAAGGTATGTTACATTACTTTAGATAATATTTTATCGTTAAAATTTGTAATTGAAATACTATTTCAAGGTTAAGCTTAAACAAACATTCGCTCCATTCAAACTATATCAATATTAAAAATTCTTTTCATTTCATGGTTATTAAAAATTTAAAGTTGAAATTTTGTATACAGCCTGGATTCGATAGTCATATATGTTATATTTCTAAAACTGTTTCCATTGTCACTATCCTATACAATTCTTAAACCAGATAAATTCTCTCCATCTGTATTTCTTTATTAAACTACATACTAAAGAGGAAATATTTGGTTTCTATATGTATGTTTGCAATGTTTTCATTCAAAAACTTAAAGCTGCTTTTTCATAGTTTTTGCAACGTGATCGAAGCAGCGCTTAATACAAGTAAAAAATAAAACAACACTTAAACTAAATATATATATTATTTGCGATGAAATAGCAAAGATCACATTATTGGTCTTGTAGGTAAAGGTAAATTTAATATTTTCCTTTAATTATTTTGTGGTTAATAAAGTTTCACGTTTCAAAATGCTAAGAGGAAAATGCACTCATAAGTTTAAAGCCTTGCTTGATCTCATCTATGTAATTATATTCTATGTGGTAATTTACATTTCGAGTCAATTTTATAGCCACTTCTACAAAAAAAAAATATTCTTTGATATATTTTTTTTTTAAACAGATATTCTTTGATATAATTGTGTGTGTATTTTTATTATGTACAATCTATACATATAATAAAATCGTAGACTAGCCGTGTCTGTACATTGAATATTTTCAAGAAAAAATTAGTGTTTCGTGTTTCATTTATGATTCTAAACTCAAAATAATGATTTTTAGAATTTTTGTCTGTTTGTCGGTTTGTCTGTTTGTCTGTTTGTCGGGCGTTTGTACGCACTGAACTTCGAAACCGCTTAACCGATTTACATGCGGTTTTCGATTATGCATTACGGCAAGTCCCCCGGAGGTTTTAGTGTTTGTTTCATTCAAATCAGTTAATAAATAAAAAAGATATGAGGGTTCAAAGTGATCCATCAAAACACACCTTCAATGTGCGTACATTAAATTGAATCTTTTTTGGTGTTATTTGCACAGCACTTTTTAATGATAAATGTAGCCTTCTCTTGATCTCCAAAGTAGTTTACGATCATGGCGGGCAATCACGACAAAGACTAACCAACATGCAGAAGATATTATTTAAGTCCATACGCGAATATGCGTTAAATGCATGCAAAGATCAACTCTGCCATTCTGAGAGTATACGACAGATTTCCAAAATGTAATTATTTTCCAAAAAAAATAAAATAGAATTATTAGAATTATGTGAACATGAACAGTGACACTTTATATTGAATTTAGGTTGTACTTCTAACTTAAACCTTTGACGAGATATATTTACAAACGTACGTTTCTAAATCTTAAAAATTATCATAACCTCTACTTCGAAAATCCCAGAAGTACAGAATTTTGTAGTCCACGCGGGCGAAGCCGCGGGCGGAAAGCTAGTAATAAACATAACCTTGTGTACACATCGCGTGGCGTCATTCCCATATTTTTTTTATAAACTTCCTCTAAATTTATTATTTCTCATGAATTTTCTAATCTAAATAAATAAGGAATTACGTTTTAGTATTACCTATACCTAAATAAGGAACCACCTT
>LQNK01000884.1:416536-432402 GCA_001586405.1 Phoebis sennae
GATGGTTTGATTACTCTCATATAAAAAAAGTCATTCTCTTAAATTCTAATAATATAGTTCCCAAACTTTGCGTCGCGACGCCCTGGCGAATAGGACGTAGGAAATATAGAGGGGCATCGCGAGGACTACCATGCTTCCCCTCCACCTATTAATGTGTCCCGGCAATCTGTCCCCTTAATACTATTATAAACTAGAACTCAACCCCGCTGACACTTGGTCGACTAAACATAATCTATACATATAATAAAATCGTAGACTAGCCGTGTCTGTACATTTAATATTTTTAAGAAAAAATGAGTGTTTCGTGTTTCTTTTATGATTCTAAACTCAAAACAATGATTTTTAGAATTTTTGTCTGTTTGTCTGTTTGTCTGTTTGTCGGGCGTTTGTACGCAGTCAACTCCGAAACGGCTTAACCGATTTAACCGATTTCGATTATGTATTACGGCAAGTCCCCCGGAGGTTTTAGTGTTTGATTCATTCAAATCGGTTAATAAATAAAAAAGATATGAGGGTTCAAAGTGCTGCATCAAAACATCATCAATGCGCGTAGGTGGAGTTGAACCTTTTTAGGTGTTGTTTGCACAGTACTTTTTAATGTTAAATGTAGTCTTCTTATCTATTTTGGAGATTAAGATCCAAAGTAGATTACGATTATGGCGGCCAATCACAACAAAGACTAACCAACATGCAGAAGTTATTATTTGCAAATATGCGTCAAATGCGGGCGAACATACAAGTCTTTCATTCTAGGGGTATGCGAAAGATATTAGAAACGTAAATTTAAGTTAATTAAAGGAATTGACGAGATATATTTACAAACGTACGTTTCTATATCGTAAAAATTGTCATATCACTTCTACTTCGAAAATTCACAAAGTACAGACTTTTGTAGGCCACGCGGGCGAAGCCGCGGGCAGAAGGCTAGTTATATCTAAACTCGTAAGTGCGTCGGGGATTGAAAAAGATTGGGTACCCCTGATATAGTCCATTGAAAGTTACATTTGAGGTCGCGTTTCTCAGAGGACACTATTTTATGTTTTAGATATCAAGGAACTGACACTAGGAGACTAAACATGTTACTTAACTCGCCACGAATTAAAAAAGATTGGGAACCTCTGTTATAGTCCATTGACAAGATACATTTGGGGTCGCGTTTCTTAGAGGACCCTATTCTATGTATTAGACATCGAGGAAGGGTTATTAATCATTTTATAACGTATATTTGTGTTAAGGTAAATATAAGTTTATCACGTTGATAATATGAATAGTATCATTTTAATAGATCACGTTTATCTTTGTCGTTCAAATTTTAATATTCACCAAGAAAACATTATCTTCATTCTTAAGATGTTTCCGCGTACAACAGGAAAAAAATAATTTTCCCCGTAAAGATAATGCAACTATATTATATTTATACAACCTTCTCGTGTTTAACATAAATTATTACTTTATTATATTGTACCTATTGAAATAACAATAATAATTATTTAACGATACACTATTGTTTTAAAATTTAACAGAAAACATAACAGATTTAAAGAAAGATTTACTATTATTTTATTTGATTGTGATTTATTTTCCTTTACATCTTGTTTCCGTATAACGTCTATTGTTTTGTATAACATGATATTAGAAAAAATAAATGAAAGGTTTTTAACTATATATTTTTATTTATATTAAACTATGAAATAATATACAGACGTAAGCCTTTTTGGAAGTGAATAAAAATGCAGTCTATCAATTAATGTAGAGTAACGGCCAATTTCAATTATGTATCAATGATTATGGACAGATTGTTATGTCAGATTATATGACAATAGATAGACAAAAGTCATAGCAAATGTATCCGTCGTTAGGATATTGAAATCAAAGTAAGTGCAATTAGATAGATTTGTCTCACTTTAGTAAGCAAAACAAGGGATATTATTACCTCAAAAATTATTCAACGGTAAGCTGGCCAAAAAAGGGTTACCGTTGTGAATTATATCGTCCCTATAATCGTGTTATAAGTCATTGACATAACTTTATAATGAGAGTGAAACCGTCGTGAAGAAATGCCTCCAAAAAGTACACTCGTTAAGAGAATTCCTGTTATAAATAACCTAAGTAATGTCTCACTTCGGCACGCAGTCGTCATTATAATATTAAAATAATAGGTCCCCTGACCGATTTCAACCGTGGTAGCCAATCTTAACAGAGACTAGCCACCTGCGCAGGAGAAATTATAGTGCATAAGTGTACGCGCGAACACAAGTAAACTCTCTATTTTATTTATAGTTATTATGGTTTCTATAATATATTACTAGGTTGATTGTAGGTTTTCCGGGATAAAAATGATCCTATGTCCTATCCCGGGTTTCAAACTATCTTTGTACAAAACTTCATCGAAATCGGTGAGAAGAGCCAGAAAAACAGACACGAGTTACTTTCGCATTTACAATATTAAAGTAAGGAAGTAAAGATTACCTCTATCATTGTTTATATTTGTCTTCTCCCTTTATAATGTCTTTTTTGTACATTCTATTGCGTGGTTTCAAAATTGTTGGATTTTTTGTATTTATTTTTATATGTTATTTTATTTTTAACAAAACTTCAAATAATTCGAAAATTCCCATTCCTGCGTCAATCACAAGCCAAGCTGCTTGGAAATATTCGAACTAAGCGATTTTTAATCCAAACAATTTCTAGAACAGACAAGTAATTAAAGGTTTTTAGTGACCCCTTAATAAGCCGCTTGGATCAGCAAATATTAAATATGGTGAATAATAAAAAAAATATGCAAATTTCCATCCGACTGTACCGTCAAATTGCTTGACTGCACAACGAGATCGGTTGTATTGTTACCAATTGTGCAGTTTTTGTCAACTCCTCCCGGATATTGTAAGAAGTTAAGAACCATTGACAAATCTAATCCCACTAATACTATAGACTAGTTGTGCCCCGCGGTTTCAGTTTATAGTCAGTTTCATAGAAAATATGAAATAAATAATAATATTCTATTTTTATATTTTTAAATCTCTCATAATTGGGTAAATCAAGCTAGGAAAAAGGGAAAAGGTAAGGAAAAAAACCTGATAATTCAATATTTCCGATACAAAGTGTTCAATTATATTTTTAAAGTACAAAGGAAAACCCAATTGCAAAATCTGTTATTACCTAGCTATAATTGAGGCATAGTGGCCTAACTGATTATTTTCTCAAATAATTAAAAACTGGCTACCGTCCGCGGCGTTTAATTCGAGGTCTATGGATGAATAAAAATAATCATATCAGTATGAATTTAATCAAAACCCATTCAGTCGTTGCGGTGTCATTGACAAACAAACAAACAAACAAATTTTCACATTAAATAAAATACTTTTTAAAGGATTTTAAACGTGGTTTATTATACATTATTATTTAACCCGACGTTTCGAGCACTTTACCCCGTAAACCGCGTTTAATATCCTTTAAAAAGTATTTTTATTTAATATGGAAAGTACTCGCGTTAAAACAAACACAATATACTAAATTTTCACATATTTATAATATAAGCAGAATACATTGAATATAGGAATATATACGCAAATTTGATATAAAATAATCACGTGCGATTTGAACCTATCGCTTCATAAATGTGGGATTTCGTGGAATAAATTACTGTACAAATACACTGGCATACTCATTAGCATAGACAATATTATGAGAACACAATCAATAGATAATAAACATGTATAATGTATATTATTACAATTGCACACATTATTTATGAACAAAATTTGCAACGCGGGTTCACCTGCTTAAATTTGCTAAAAACGAAGGACTTTTATTAACATAAAATATATTTTTCCAAATCATTATATATATATGTAGAAGCCATATAATCCAATTTCACTTATTATATTTTTTCATTCCTGACTAATTAAAGAACAAACAAACAGACTGTTCTGTGTAATATCGAAGTGATAATAAAACATACTAACATTTTAAGACGGCTAAATTAAAAAAAATACAGTTAATCTTTTACAAAGGAGATTAATTAAATATTGCAAAATTTTAGTGCTTTAGCATTTAAACGACCTTTGTAAACCGGTTGAAGAACAATTTTTAAAAACCATATTCAATAAGTTACAGTGTTGTTCAAAAGACTTTCGAAACAATAAACAAAATAACGAAATATTGTCTATATAAAATTAGCTGTATCTTCACTGAGTGACATCTTTACTTGTTAACATTAAAAATCCGAAAGTAACTGTCTATCTATACGTCTCTTCTTCATGTATAAACCTGTGTGGAGGATGGTACTATTCCTCCAACGAAAAGGGAGAATCTTCGACCAGTCGGAACCACAGGACTGGTCGGCCATTAGGCCCCGAGGATTGATGTTTGGAAGTGGTATATGTACTTAGGGGCGAAAACATTTCAACATCGCGATTTAGGATTTGTGACGTCACGTGACGCCAGACCACTAAACCGATTTGGATAAAATTTTGTGCCAATATAGTTTGAAACCCAAGAAAGAACCGCGGGGCACAACTAGTTACACAAAAACAATACCCATAAGGAAAGTAAATTTAAAATTACAAAATTGACTCCTTAAAACTTGACCATCGAAATAAGTACCGTAAGGGTCTCGAGTTATTGAGTACAAAAAACAAGTTATGTTAAGAGTTTCAAGTTTTTCCTCAAACGCTGCAAGCACTAATTGCTATGCAAGTAAGTGCAATCGAGGGACTTACCGGTAACTTAAATATTTACATTGTGGTCGTTTTTTTGCATTATGATTGAAAGGAAAAAATTATTGCCTCTAATTTTACTTAGTCTGTTGAGTGGATGTATATTACAGTACCTATTACCTACCTTGTTCAAGAATTTTTTTATGGTTTTGAGAGTTTTGTGTTATTAAAATGTCGGTCAGATACAAAAAAATCGATGAAATAAAATAACGTTACAAACAAAATCTGCTATAAAAATTACAAAACATTATTGAAAAATCATAAAAAAACGTATCCAAAAAAAATTTTTAAGTAAGGTATTCAAGTCGAAATGTCGTTCAAATATAGGAAGCTACAGAAGTTCGGTAAACGTTTCCTAATTTTTTGTTTGCATTAACCATGCCTTTATACGTGATCATTGTTGCGGTTACATTAAACTAACTTCAATTACAACGAAACAGAGAAATCAAAAACTGTATACATAAACGTGCTTATTCATCATGTCTACTCGTATTATAAATGTGATAAATGTTAATTAATCACATTTATAACACAATCATGCAAACCGCTTAACCCATTTGAAAAAAATTGGTACGAACATAGTTCTTAACAGTCACAATTTACCTATTCATTTTTATGAGTATAAAATCCGTATTTTTCCGTTGTGTGAAATATATCAAAAACAAATTTTAATATCGATACTGGCAAAAACGATTCCTAGTCAGTGATTTAAGGTGTAAATAATTATGAGATTAGTTCCATATTGCTTTATAAGTTACGATGGGACGTATCCAAGAGGATAAAAACCCCTTTAAATATAGATAAAAAAATAAACGATTCTGGAAAGCAAAGTAAATAATATAATATGCTTTAAATATAAATGTTAAGTTCAACGTTGCGAATGAATATGGGCGGCGGTGATCACTTACCACCAGGTGACCCGTCTGCTCGTTTGCCCGCTGGGCAATAAAAAAATAAATAAATATAACACTCACCCTCGCCAGCCCAGCAACTGGGAACTTCTCAAACGCCAACACATTTTCCTCCCCCAGATTTCTCTCAATCTGCCCCCCAAACGTCCTCGCGGCCATTATCGTCGCCAACGACATCCCATCACCAATGAAGAGTATCCCATTCTTGGCTTTATTGGTGTTCATGGTCTCCTGCAGCTTGGCCTTGAGGGTGTCAGCCGCGGTCTTCTTCCAGTAGGAACCGCGTTTCTCGTCAGTGGGTATGTAAGCGGGGCTCATTATGGTGTCCAGGATTTTGGCGGCTTTCGGTGGGGCGGCATTTTCTGTTAAAAGTTATTAAGTTAATTTAAAGAAAGAAATCGTTTAATCGTCCACAATACAATTTCGTCAAGTTTTACGAGTTATTAAGTTTCTATGTAGACTTATGTTTAGTTCTTCTATGTACGATGACATGTAAACTGACAGCTTAAAAGCCATCTGTAATTAAGTGATCGTTGTTCCTAAGAACATCTACAACCAACCCCCGATATTTTTTTTAAACAGGACAAAAACTCAAAAACGTCGTTGTGCATTCCTCTTCCAATTATTTTCCGCTTCATTAAAAACAGAATTATATTTTTTTATGTTTACGAATACTACAGATAAGAGAAAACTACGTATTCCAAAACGTTGCGCAAGCATTACGGTTAAAACAAAAATTGTTTTCACGTATGACGCTACAATATCAATTAAAGAACATTTTCTCTCACGGTCGTTTTCAATATTCTATCTATCCCTTGTTTTGCTCACTAAAGTCAGGAAAATCTATCTATATGCACTTCCTTTGATTTCAATATGCTGTCGACGGATAGCCTTTGTTATGACTTTTGACAATCAAATGTCATTTAATCTGATATTACAATTTATCCATAATCTTTGATACATTATTGAAAACGGCCGTTAGTAAGGTTGTGATACTGGGCGTTTTGGACGAAAACAGTTCTATTAGCCATAATTTTTATTCCCGTGTCATTCCCTATACCATTTGAGTTTAATAGTTGCTTGCTATCAGATACCGTCTGAAAAACATACGCTAATAAGGAAATGAAACTAAAATACCAGCTATTTCTGACTCCGTTAATATACCTTGATAATAATCATACTAATTTATGTAGAAACGTGCGAAATAAGTTTAATAAATATTGAATTTCATGATGATTTTCTAGAAAATCGATTTATATAGAAATACGTTTTCTTGAAACGTTGCTACATTTAAATAGTATAAAACAGATATCGCACTGTATGTATTGAAATATGTATGTATATTTTACTTTGTAAGCTTGATAATCTATAAATAATTGCATTTTTCTATTGTATTTTACAAAGGATGTATAACAATTTCTTGTGCCGACTTTGTCGTGATTATTAAAGTCTATATTTTGCGTCGTATGGTATGGTATATTAGTAGTATTATCATAACTGAAAATTACATTCAAACACGTTCAGCAGTTTTCTAGAAAGAGTAACGAACAAACAAATATCTTCACATTTATAACATTAAGGAAATAGGAGACGTTCGGGCTTTATCGCTCTCTAACTACTTACTAGAAAAAGAAAATTACTTACTACGATATAATCACGCGGTTTTAATTTTTCTTATATTATTTTTGTATTCAATAACGAAAAAAGGACATGAATAAATCCGTAGGATATTTGGTACAGATATTTCACAATCCGAATTTGCAGACAAAACAACTGGGAAAAATAATAATATTAGTTATGTTAAATCTAGATATTATTCTAATTACCTTTATGTACTTCTGTGTATAGACTATAGGTTCCACGGGGCTTCTTCCCCGTGGCGTAATGTAATAGCCAATAACACTCATTTAAGATGCTATCTATTCGTGAAAAAAATAAAACCGCCTTCTCTTTATAACAAATGTTTAGATAATAAATACGTAATCGTTTACTATGTATCAGAGGGCAATAAACGTCTACAAGTTATCGTTAATTTCGCCACGAGCCGTCACGTTCTATTACAATTAAAATATTATCACGTTCATATTATCTCAACGATTATCTTATAACACTAATGTATATTTTTACCTTTTCATGTTAATAAATATGTATTATATTTAACTACTTTATCTTGACATAATTTCTCATAGATATCTAGGAAAATATTTCAATATTACATTATGGACATTAATATAATTAAGACGGTCGGTCTATTTTTTTTATGTTAGAGCGGGCAAGAGGAGTGTGCGGGTCACCTGACTGTAACCTATGAAAATCTACAATATCAATGTGTCGCAGATGCCTTGCTGGCTTGAAGGAAGGGGAGGGTATAAGGAGAGGATAATGATGGGAAATTGGAAGTAGTGAAGAACAGAATCGGAGTGGCATGGGATGGAAAACAGGTCTCCGGGTCCCAGCTCACCATACAAAACTTTTAATTATTACACTGTGCAATACCGCTCTTCTTCTAGGGGTTGCTTGCACTTGCTTGGCCCATTTGTGCATTGCTGGGCTCCCACTCTTAATTCGTTTTCGAAAAGTTGAACGAACTACCAAAAAACTGTGCAAAATAGCCTATTAGGTGATAAGATACCTTTTATTGATATAAAGACCCCAATTTAGCACACTATAGCATGACTGAACTTTTATACTAGTACAACTAACTAGAACTTGTGGTTTCACTCGCAATTATTTTTTTTATAACGAAAAGTATATCTATTGCCATAATTGGATCGGATTTTTTTTACTTTGGTTTAACAATAATTTATTGTCTATAATAATATTCATTACAAAATTACGAGTAGTACAATCTTTTAACGATATTTGTATAGATATTTTTTGCACCTTTTCCCTCGTTAAAATAAAACAGTTTTTAGTTTATTTTGTTTAAAATGTTTAAATTTAGGGATGCCACACACATTAACCTTCGTGATATATAATCAACAAATAAATGAATCAACAAGGTGTTTATTTGTCTTTAAAAAGTTTACCCTAAAGTTCACAAACCTTTTCTTATCGCTCTTATGCAAAGGGTTCACATTTTTGTGAAAAGATTTAAAACTGATAATTGTGTATATTAAATTTAATTATAATGTTTGTATATTTTCAAATTACTAACACAGTTTAAGTTACTACCGATAATATATAGATCTTTGAAATCTGACATTAATTGATTATTATTATATTATGTTATTATTAAAACCACATTCTCGTTTCACTCAGGTCCTCAATAAAAGTCGAAGAAAATACCTTGAGAGGCCTATGAACCCTGTCTTGAAATTTACTATTATGAACGTTCACATCGTAAATAATTATTGTAGAAAAAATCATGAATCTATTCATAATAATAGTTTCGTAAGTATATCATGAGATTATTTTCCTCCATTGTATTCTGAGAGTAAAAGACCATCTGTGTGCACTGTAATGTCGCAGTTTGTTAATCTCTATTGAGATTCACCGGAATACTAGCAGGAGAAATTCAACAACAATATGTAAAATAAACAAGGATATGGACATACATACATACAATCAACAATTTCAATCACGAGTCAAGATTATTGGTATAGCTTGGAGACAGGAAGTTAAATACAGTAGCGATACACTTCTAGCCTAATTGAATGATAGTTATATTATCGAGTTATTTTGTTTGTTGTTTGATGCTATCTATTGTAATAATTTTAATTTTGTTAAAGATTTTTTACATTTTTGGCTTGATTGCAGATGTTAATTCGAATTAGTTTCAACTTAACCGTCAGTAATATACTAAGGCAAGATCAAAAAATTCTAAATACAAATCGTTTATTTTTCAAATTGGCGTATTTGAAAGCTCTACTCAAACGTTACATACTTTTTTTTAATTTTACCGCAGCCCATGAACGTGTACAACATCGAAGTGTCGCAGATGCCTAGTCGGCTTGAAGACGGGATCGATGATGGGTAGTTGGGATAAGAGTAGAACAAAATGGGAATATAGGATCCAATAAATTAAAACATGATTGCAAAATTTAATAGAATTCAATTGAAAGAATATATTAAATAGCTTGGTATACATAATGTATTTCCGATAGAAGCGCCAAAAATTTAAACGATCCGAACAATACGTATATTTTTCCTCATTGCATTTTGATGCAGGGTTTTAAAATAACTCCTGTCCTTTCCTCGTATGAATAAAGTAACTGATAATAATCTGGCTCGAAGAATATTAAAATAAATAAATAAACACGATTAAAAAAAACACAAATGTCATACGATACTTGTGGGCGGAGTATTTGTTTTAAATAATAGAAAATAAATACTTAAAAGCTAATCGTACCGATACAAAAATATTATCTATATAAAAAAAGAGATTATAAGCAAAATAATCCACGAAAAAATTGTGGAAAACACAGAAAATATGTTAAATATAATAATAATTAAAGCAACATCAGATTGAGTAGAATCTACAATCGTTCAACTTCCTTCAAAATTTCTCTTGAATGTTCTACACTTTTGGTAGTTTTGTACATTTATAATTATGCTGTAGTTTACTAAAAAACATGAGCTTTACAGATTTTTATTTTAATAAATTCATATCAGAACTACGTGATTCAACTGAATTTTCGGTATCAAACCTAAATTACTCATAATTTTTACTAAGCAATAGAACTAGCAACGTTCAACAAATCCAAAAATATTGAAATGCTTGTAACTTAATGATTTCAAGTATCATCTAGATTCACTCAAGCCCACGCATCCTCGTAATACTAGTCACATCCTACTTAATTAGAATCCACAATAGTTCACATTCCTTTAAATGTTCAACAATTTTTGGCACAGTAATGATGATTAACTTTTAAAAGAACTTTTAAGAATCCTTTTGTATACATGTATATAAGTGGCCCTTTCTGACTAATCCATAACGCAGTGTAATGACCCTGATTTTTATCATACCAGAACTAAATTAATCGTGATTAGAAGAACCAAGCAAAAGAATGAGAAAAAATCCAAAAAATTACACTGAAATGTAACTCAATGATTTCAAGTATCATCCAGATTCACTGAAGCCCACGCATCCTCGTAATACTAGTAACATCCTATTTAATTAGAATCTACTTATATTTCACATTCCTTGAGATTTTTAATAGTACTGTGATTCGATATTATATCGTAATACTTTATTAATATTTACGGCATCTTTTTAAATGCTAAATTCGAAATATATATTCTGTCTGAATGCTTTTTTTCCAAGTCAAGAACCTGAAATTCTGAAACCGCAGTAATTTTTAGAATTTTTCGACTATAAAATCTTCATAGTTTTTGGTATAAATCCCTATTTTAAAATTTTATGTAATCCTCCTTATGTTCTATCATAAATGCGAAAATAACTGTCTGTCTGTCCTTATGCCTGTCACTTCTTCACGCCTATATCACTGCACCGATTTGGATGCAATTTTGTGCAGAGAATATTTGAAACCCTTGACAGGATATGATATAAAGGACAGGATAGTTTCCGCTGCAAACGGGGATATACCCGAGTGCCAAAGCTTGCATTAGAATAAATTAAAGGTGACTATACTATACTTTTTTATTTATTAATTAAATGAAGTAATTTAAAAAGTTACGATTACAAAAATGTCATGTTAAATTAAAGACGTCTAAATTGATAGTACGTTATTATTAAAAAACTCTTCAAATTAACTTAAACGTAGACAAACAATTACGCACTCTTTATTTAGTAGAAACATTACTTATCTTTTTTATTTTATTATAAAATATGCAACACCCGATTTTGAATTCAATATTTTAGTATAAATTTATCATTAAATCCCGCCATAATATTTAAAGTACATTAAAATCATCTCTTAACATTTCGAAAATTATGAACAGCAAAATAAAACGCAACGTACAAATTAATAAAAAATATTTTTGTTATATCCTCGTATACATTTATTACCTAGAGTCTAGACTACTAATGTGAGGTTTATAAAATTGATAATTGTCTATGCTTTATTGCAACTACCAGTTCTACCGTCATCAACATATTAAAAATATGCCGGTTTTTATTTTGATATTCGAATCTAATGATATTGATTTTTAAAGTTTTGGTACGAAAATATGTGAATTTCACAAATTATTACAACAAATAATAATCTTATTGTAACTTAAATAATATTATTATGAAATTAGAACTAATACTCAAGTCAATAATTAATTTTTCGCTTCAACCAAAAATGCACAGCTACACAAAAATAAAAAAGAACATTTTAAATTTCTAAACTGAAATCACAAAAACGAACCTGAGTTGACAGCGCAAATAAAAAAGAAAACTTTTAAAATAAGAACGCGCGCCATTTCGCTTGATTGCCGTGCGCGCGTCGGCGACAGCGCTTATGAACTGGTACACCTGGCTCGGGGAGTTACTTTTTACGCCGTCCATGTGAATTGTTATATAACAAATTAAAAATAATAAATCAGTCAAGTACATTATGAAATTCAGGACTTTTATCTAAATTCTTACAAAGTTATAGCAGGTATTGTAAAGTGCAAAATTAGGAGTACTCGTAATGCGATCATCCGTTGATCCTTCTTGAATGATCCATTATCTCCAATTTGGTCGTGCGATGTTCATTCCTTTTTCGGAGCAAATTATTATTTTTTTAATTTTATAGATGCAATGATATATGTCTGTGAATATCATAAGATACACATATAAATTTAATTGTATTTAATTTATATGCGTATCTTATGTTTTTGTGTGAGAAATATTTTTATGATAAATGATTGATATAAAACGATTAGAATTTTCGTATCCATAAAGATTCTGAATAAAAAAAAAACCCCGAAAATTTTGGACTTCTCAATCTCAACAGATTCAATTCAAACAACGGGCTACATCTTCGGTAGTTGAGTTTTATGTTATGTAGTTTTGTAGTAATCAATTAATATTGAATTAATCATGTATCATAGAAGTTAGACACAGTGGACAAGTTCTGATAAGAACTCACGGCGCGTGTCTACTGATCTACTTCTTATCTCTGGTGTTGTAATTGGACATAATACGTTTATGGACCGATTATAAATAGATAATATCTTCCTCCTTTATCTATTTATTTACGTTTTAAACTATGATAAAAAAATATTTTTTTTTAAAATAGATTAAAACGTAAAAAAATATAATCTAAATATGTTTTTTCAGGTATATAAATCGAGAAGAGGCACTATCAACTCAAACTTAAATAATGAACTTCAAAGTTATTATTATTTATGTTATTGCTGACTAAATTATGCGTATAAAAAAAGGTAAACGAATAGTTAACACTCAAAATAATTGTCGAAGTGGAACTGATTAAAAAAAAATGCACATGCTTATATTTATGTTTAGTGAATTGTAAGCAATTAAAATGCGTATTTCAATAATTGATAATTGCTATTTAATAAGACTTGTGGTATAATCGGTCAATAATTTCCGATCAATCCACCATGTGTAAGGAGTTACGCCCCACAGTCGAAACATTGTAACTCAGTACGTTATAAATACTATTCTCTAAGCTTCTTGAGTTGTAACTCGAATAAATCTTATATCTCTAAACTGACTACAGAAAAAACTTCCCACGAAAGACAATTTTACAGTACACATTTCCTTATGTGCTACCAATATTAATAGAATTATTGCATAGAACTGGGGTTTTCAATACCGATGTTGGTGCATTTAAAAATTTAGTTTCAACGCCGGGTATCAAACCAGACGTATCAGAGCTTGTACTACGAAAACTAGATACATGATAAACATACTTAAACTTACTTTTTTTATAAGTAAATACTATAGATGTACGTCCAGATCTTAGAAAATTACAATATACCGCACATAATTTTGGGAATCGCACCCACACCCCCTGGTGCTACAAACATTGACGTATCCACTGCGCTAACCGAGCAGTCAATAAAATACTGCATTGTTTTTCTCTTTATATTATTAGTATAAATGGATGCAATAAAAACGTCGATGAACTTTATCAACAAGCCGTGCCTGCACGTTTACGTTAGCAAATTAGCAATGCAGAATAACAACGAGACACAGATTTGGATACACGTAAAAACATATAAAATGTTGTTACATATTATGATTTTTTTAAATAGACCTATCCATGGACGAATTTATGGTTGTGTGTTATTTTTAATTTATTTTAACATTAGTGAATAAGTAGTTGGATTGTCTTACAAAATACTAGTGGTAGGTGTACTTTAAGTAGAAAACTAAGTGTTCGCTAATCTATTCAATCGCGTGATTTATAGCCATATTTGAAAATATATTTTTCATTTTATTATTTTTCATTTTCATTTAAGAGTACGTAGGCACCGACAGAGAGGAGCGACATTGTTTCATACTATGAACTGATTCCCTACATTTATAAGCTGGCAACATATCAGCGAAGACGTTTGCTCATGGGCAGCGGTAAGCTTCTGATTGGCATCACGTAGTGTGACATTAATTGTAAGGACTCCCAAAACACAGGTTCTTACTAGTTTTGAGCCCACTGGCACTGCATTTTGATTTCGATTTTAGTTTTAAATTATTAAGTGATACCCTAAACTGTGTTTTATTATTATTATTAGCCTGATCGCTTAATCAATTAAAAATATTCAACATGTGCAATTTTCTTGATTATAATAATATGCTGTGTAGCATTCCACGCGTAATTGTATTTGCCCGCACGCGAGAAGCACATGGTATGAGGGCGTTTTCACATCATCCGATCCGATATCGGCATCGGACGCCGACACGATATCGGGGCAAGTAAAATGTATGAAATATATACCTATCTTTTACATTGTCTGGATATGGGATATTGGAGCTGGCACCGATGTTGGTGGCACTATCGGACCCCCGTGGTCTATCGGACGATCATTTTTATATGTGAATTCAAATTGCCTCGGTGTGGGCCCGTTAAAAATATATCTCCTGTATCGATCAAGTGGCCGTAACAGAACGATTTTGTCGGAAATTTGTGATAACAGCAAATTATTTCTGATATCGTGTATCGGTTTCGGCTACCGGCATCCGACACCGATATCGGATCGGATAATGAGAAAACGACCTCACTCATATAGATGTAAATGATGTGTGAAAATCTCGTTTGACATGATAAAATCATTTCTTAGTCTTATTCATATTCAAAGAAGTGTCTTTATTACATAATTTTAATAAATTATTATTTATTTAAATTGACAAATTATTATAATTCATTAGATTAATATTATTTAAAGAAACTTAAGAAAACCTTTTTCAAGAAGTAAGATCTGAGAATGTGCTCAAAGTTATCGTGAAAACTTAGTCTACAGAAAAATTCCTATCTTCCTTATTTAATGGTCTATCTAACACAAACAGATATTTTCAAATCGGGCCAGTAGTTCCTGAGTTCAAACAAATGAAGAAACATTTAAACTTTATATTATTAGTGTAAATATTTTGTAAACAGTGTAGAAATGTAGAAATGCAGTTCTAAATATAGAAAGAATTGTAATCTCTCATTGAAACGAATCAAGAATTCTTTTATCTACGATGTTTATTATGATAAGAGGAGAATAATAAATATGAATAACATAATATATTTAAACCAATATTTGCAATTGAAACTTTTTTAGACAATACCTATATAATTATCTTTTCTTACTAATATTATAAATGGCGAAAGTAACTCTATCTGCCTCTACTTCTCGGCTAAACTACTGAACCGATTTGGATGAAATATAGTTTAAAACCCGAAAAAGGATGTAGAATAAATTTAATCCCACGGAAATACCAGATCCGCGGATTTATAATATTACTAACTGTAATATTATAAAAAATGAGATGAGAGAGAGATTTGTGTGTATGTAGTATACCTCAGTACTTAATCGTAAACTCACCAACCAACCCCTGAAGCGCAATGATCAAGCAAAGCCACAGTATCATGTTGTGTGGGGGCGTGGTCGCGACTGGGCCTTATCTGACGTAGCGGCGTTATATATTAACGATTATTATAAACAGGGTGATAACGATTATTATAAAAATGTTTTTAACACAATACCCTTATTTTTTATGCTCACGTTTTGCAGAAGTTGAGTAACTTATCGATGACCGCCTATTTTTCTCATTCGTTTTGTGCATTGTGAGGAAAATTTAATAATCCGTTTTTTTTTTCAAAAGTACTATATTTTTAATATTTTAGTATTGAGGATT
>LQNK01000884.1:439617-451342 GCA_001586405.1 Phoebis sennae
GAAATACAAGAGCGAACCTCTACTAAAGAATGTAAGAGAGTATAGATCGCATTCACTATACAAATAATAATTAATTTAATGTATATGATATCGATATGTGAACGCTGAACATTAATGTATGTTTTCGTAATTATTAAGTTTACGTTCGTGCTACGATCCGTGACTAAACAATGATATTGAAATAGCAGTATTATGCTTATTTTATTTGCTAGTGTTATCTTTTTATTGTGCTAATGTAGACGGATTTATTAAACACGCTGAATGACTATCTGTAACCACTTTATCAGATTCTTGTGATTAACTTTTATGTGTATAATTATTGTAGTGTATATCCTAACTGTAATCTCTAATCTCACCTCTATTAATCTCATCTCTACTAACCTCTAATCTCTCAACCTGAGAGATTAGAGATACCTATACTTAAATTTCCCAACCCATTCTCAAATTTCTCAAGTCATCCTCGAATCTACAGACCATAGATCACGAGAGAAGATTTCAGAACGGGATGATTTGAGACTATTTTATTCGGGTTTTGAAACGTTTTGTAACAATCAAAAAAAGCTTCGATGCTTATTAAGACTCTGGTTAACATTCATACAAAAGCACACATTCGTGCATATTCTTTACTGAATAAAATAAAATGGAATTTTATTTACTCCTCAAACAATATCACGTTAGATAAACAAAGTCATAACAACATAAAAAAGTAAATCAGCCGCTTTTTAATTTCATTGTCGCATTTGAAGACAACCATGGAAATGGCTTTTTATATATTTTAATAGATATTTATTTTAGATTTTCAGATTATCAATTTAGTGGATGAAAGTGTTCAAGATAGCTTGACCTATATTATATTTTACATAACATTAGTTACATCGAAAGTGGGTATTATTATTTTGTTTACTAAATACTTAAACTGGATGAATAAAAGCTTCAAAAATGGCGCAACAAAGAAGGTATTTATTACTTTCTATCCTTAATATGTATATAATTGTGCAAAATGTTTGTTATACATGCATACATTTTATATTTTATAATTTCAAAAGTATGCTGACTAAGCAAAGATTAAGTAACGGATGTTTATTTTTGGCAATCGCTTAACAACAGTAGTGTCAAAGGTCAAAAAAATATATTTTTACCCCACGCCGATAATTCATTGTAATTATCACACCTTATCAGTACTTTGAACATTCTTGGGACACAAATAGCTATAGAGCGAATAATGCAAAAATTATTTGTTATTTATAGCATCAGAAAATTATCACATATCGTTGAGTTGACTTTTTTTTATTAATTCTTGTAATTTAATCCTTATAGTTTATCACTGAGCCAAGGAGCGACATAGTATAAATAATATATAGATACGAATAGTTTTCAAAACGACCGGTTATAATCAACCAATCGGAACCAAGTTTCGGTAATTATGTTAACGCCATATTTATTATAGAAACGCTTTAAATTTACACCTAGTAGGATATTGTACGGAAGTAAAACGACTCGTTTTATTTTTATAGGAACTGGTCATTAGATACTTAAAACTTTACGGTATAGGCCTTACTTCATATCAATGCCTAGAGTCCTTTTGTAAGATGAGTCTGATGACACTGACTGTTAGGCAAAGTATTTATATATTAACTCAATTAAGATTTAACTGAAGTTTAAGATATCACTCGTGTAAGAGGCGCTCTAAAAATGTTTTACAATTTGAGCGCGACAGACTTGTAACATTTGAAAAGGAAGCACACGCTCTATACCTATTAGTGGTCTACGGTCCAGCTCCATATTTCTGAGCCCCCACATCACAGGCGCATGACGCGTGATAGGTGTGTGGCGAATACCGGCCTGTGATTGGTCGGCGCAGTCCAGCGCGTGCGCAAGTCGACATGTGTGTCTTATGTTTCTTTATCTCATTGATGTTTGTGTAATCTCATAAATTATGTTATTACTAATTATTAGGGGAGTAGAGGAGGATCTTTTAGCAACGTCGGTATAGGGTTCTTTTCGAGGAAACATACACACAACTTGTGCAATATTATAATATATCTTCTACCTACATAATTCCTCAGTCACCACGATCAAGATTCAGAAGGCATAATATGTTAAGTTCTCACGGAAAAAGCTTGTTATTACATACGTTTCATTTAATAACTTATGTCCTGACTTGTAGTCTAGTTAACAAGTTATTTATAGATTCTTTTAATAGAGGTTGGGGAGACGAAACGTGGATCCCTAGTTTGAATCATCCTTTGAAATAGAACTTTTTAATATCTGGTCATTATATTACCACCTTAATATAATATAAATTACGTGTCACAGTGTTTGTCCACGATAGACTCTAAAATACTTAACTGATTTTGACCAAAATTTACACACCGTGTGCAGGTTGATCCAACTTGAAAGATAGGATAGTAGTTCACGCGTGCGAATCCGTGGGCGGAAAGCTAGTTGCTTATAAGTCATAACACGCATAATTGAAAAGTTGAAAAGGAATATTTAAAAGTATTGTTCTAACTTCTAAGATGGAAATGAAGACAAATTATTTTAGATAAATTTTTCCACAAAAATGTAATCTACACTAATATTATAAAGAGGAAAAATTTAATTATTAGTTTATAATGAATAGGCTCAAAAACTATTGGAAACATTATTTCACTACTCAAAGCTAAATAATCAACGAGAAAAATAAACTATATAACATGCTACAGGAGCAAAGCCACGCGGAACAGCTAGATTTTTTTAATTATAGTAAAAGGGTGTAATAAAACACAACTCACGTACCAATTTTATTAAAATTTCTTTCCATACGAAGCTTGTATATTCATCTAGACAATTACATCAATCTAACGCATAACATACATGTATAACTTCGTATTGTATCTATACATATGATCATAAATAGATAGGTACTGCACTCAAACTCAATATCTTCATTTTCTTACGCCCATTCCATGCACACAGACGGAGAAATGTGTGTCAAATGTATGGCACGCGATTATACTGTTCCGAAGAATCATAATTATATCAAGTCGCGAACGGTGAAGATGTGTGTATTACTCAAGCGCGTTGTTGAGTTTGACGTTGGTACCTATCTATATTGTGATGTTATTAAACTTTCAACGGATTAAAACAACATTTTTACTGTATTTGAACTATGCAAGATGATAATGACTTTGTACTCTCTTAAAGTAGACAATCAAAAATTAAAATTGATGAAATTAAATCCACTTACAAATTGCTGGAATAGGCCATTCGATACAATTAAAACTTAGAATTATTCTCTCATTTTGGAAATAAATGGACACAATTACTTTAAATATTAATAAATATACTCTTCGACATTAAATATCTTTTTAATTATGATTTATGGAACATAATATGATTTTAGATCTTTTAGAATAACATTTGATTGAAATCTGCACAGAAACGAATGCGTATAATTAATTCTATACTATTTTACAGTTACAAAATAATAATTATTATGACTTTTGTAACATCGTTCATTCAGTGCATTTTCATTATTTTTATGAAGCCAATGTGACCATTGTCTGCCATGATGATAAAGATGATTGAATATGACAGGTAGGAGAAAAGGAATCTCCATCCTAAGAAAATGAGAAAATCATTTTCAATTCAAATGTTTTTATACTTATGTAGATTAATACACACCATAAACAAATAAATAAATGATGTTTTTCATGAAATCAGAATTTAAAAGATCTAAAATCACACGAAAATATATGAATATCTTTAACAATTATACATCTAATAAATCCATTGTAAATAATCTTTATAACTTTTTAAAATAAACTTTGTAAATAATTTTATTTCGTATTTATTGCTTGTGATATGCACGAATATAAATTTAATAATAAAATATAATTTAAAAGTTTACAGTAAAATAAATAATTTCAAAATTGACTTGACAAAAATTACATTATTGTCGATCGTGTAATGTGTTGTATAGTAATTATATTTTAAGCCAAAGGGAAGCCCAAAATAGCTTTCGATTCTTAAATATTTTTTAATTTACGCGTTATACTATATACAGGATATATAATATTATGATCATAACATAGTATATATTTAAGCATGATGCAATATTATTGTGAATAAACTTTATCAGTTTTTTATCAATCTCTATAATGAAGACGATTTTAAACGCAACTCTAATTTATCCTTATTCACAAAGTTTTAAAATTAGGTTGTCTGGAAGAATACACTCAATAGAAAATGCATCGACAAAAAAGTGAGAGTTGCTTATAATTTTTAGTGACGTAAGTGTTAGAAATTTATCCAGAAATTTTAAGCAATATCAATGAACAGTGCTGATATAAATATATATTGGAGAGAAAGTGATGATGATAAAAAGTTACAATTCTCTTTCATACGTAGCAAAAGTCACACATGCTTTACTTAATTTGTATTTGAATAACATTATTCTCTCATCATAAAGTTACCCTTTTCATGTAAAATTGTTAAAATTACTTATTTAAAACATTCATAAACAAAACCCTAGTTTCACAATCAGCTAATCGAAAGACCTAGCTCTTTCTTTCATTAAAAATTTAATTTAATCTACATTTATATATTCAACGTTGCATGCGTTTGTTAACCTAGGGCTTTTTATATCAATGCTTATAGACATTTATTGAAACACTCAGCTCTAAGTCTAAACCTATTATAATCTTTCGCATAAAATCTTAATGAACTTTTAACCTCCACCTTTCAGTCAACCGTCGTTAAATGGAAGACTAACTAAAATATTTAACATCGTCGAATTATACAAAAATGGAAATTTTAATAGTCCTAGGAAAGTGATAGTGTAGATTGAAAATACGTATTCCCTTGATCTCATAAGCAAGGTCAACAGACAATTGAATAGGCAAATTCTCGTTTGACTTTCAGCTTAAATATAATCTTGTATGTGACAAGGAAGAGTGACAATAACTTAAGATATCTTTGAAGACGACTTTTCAGAATTTGTGCATCAATTGGATTATTTTTCAGTTAATTTTGATCGTAATAACAAAGTAGACATTGCCTTGAAAAATTAGGGTCAAGTATTACAATCCTTTTTATGACCTCAACCACGGCTTATAGTGATTTTAAAATTGATTGTATAATTGAGTCACTGTCGATGCTGAAACATAAATAATTCCCGGTAAACAAAATCGGTCTATATACAGGATGTTTGAAAGTGAAAACTTTATTTAAATCCTTTATAACATTAAAGAATATTTAGCTCATTGTTAGAATCTTTATAAATTATAGAATTTTAAAGATAAGAAAACTGCATGCATTTTATGTTGTCCACAAATTGGTTCCAATGGTTCCAATCGAAAATATACTTGACATATTTTTTATTGGAACCATGAAATATTAAGAGCACTGTACTTTATTTTTCTGATTCTTTCAAAAAATTACTTTCCTAGAATTATCACATTATTAATAACCATCTTCTGTGCTTTTCAAAACACGATTAAATTTCGATAATATTATGCGTAATCTCAATTTTATTCACAAATAAAATACACAACCTTTATCTACTTTTAAACATTTTGGGTACAAACCTGAAATATAATAATTATTCTTTATACGAGACTAGAATATAGTTTTCATTACACGATTTTTGCTGAAAATATTGTTTTCAGCTTAATTTTCATTTTGGTATTAAATAAAATTGAAATTTTCTTAAAATCGTGATATTTTAAATGGTATTCGGAAGTATACTATTCCTAAGTACAAGTATTTTATAATGGCCCAAAATTGATTTTTTGTTAATATTCTCAAACTTTTCTCGTCATATCGCGAAAAATTATCACAATATTTATGAATCCATTTGAACCGATGAATAAAAATAAATGAGAAGAGCAATTTTAGGATCAGTCTGAAGATTTAAACAATTCGTTCGTCATTATAATAATAAATGTACCACAAATTACACACGATACGTTCATTTTTATTATTAGTGATCACGATTTCAAGAAAAAAAGTTTTTATCTATACAAAAAACGTTTTAACATCTACATGTATATTGGACTAATTTAACGTTACACATTTACCTCAAAACCTAGGCTCAGGACACATAAAAGTATCTACACCACAAAAGGCTTTAGATTTTGGCCCGAAGTTTGGGTTAGGTCTTAAATCTTAATAGTTCCTGAATCCTAAGTTATCTGTTATACAATTTGTAGAGAGCTAGCTTTTTACAGCAACAGGTAATAAAAATAACAATATTAATAGTCATAATGTTATATATGTATCCTTGCGCAGTCGTTAATAAATGTCTTGAATTAAATACCAATTTAATTAAAATAAGTAAAGCTAAACTTTGTACAAAAATATACGAATGTTTGAATTTTTTGATCTATACCAATTTTAAAACAATTTTTTATTAAAACAATATTTTTGTACATGCAGGTTTTAATTTAGTTTACAGTGTTTAGAATTAAAAAAAAGTCGTAAAATTTTGAAGTATCGTTCACGTAAAATAATAAATAAAACTCACACATTTAAGTTATAAGTTAAAAATAAAATATCAAGATCATTAACAAACAGTGAAATTTAAATTTTCTAAATAAAAATAATTATAGTAAATAACGCTTATTACTAAATTCACTTCATATATTTGAACACTTTGTTATATCTATAATATTATAGCTAACGCTTGCACACAACATAAGCTATGCTATACGATTGGTAACAAACATTTTTAGTCCAAACTTGATACCGCCATGTCTTCAGAAGTATACAGTAAGTAGTATTTTGTAATACCACCTGAAGAAAAATCGGTACCGTACCGTTATCGTATACCGGTAAAATAAAGGTATAACTTTAACTTTTTGTTTCATTAAGGTACTCTTATTTTATACCGATACCGTAACCGCTTTCAGTCCCTGGTTAAATCTGCCTTGGAGGCCTAACAAATGGGTCCGCGAAACCTACTTTGTTCTTGCTATATCGTTTAGTGAGCGTTTTGCCTATGGACAGTCTTTGATTATTAACCTATAACTCCGTTTGTACCACAAAATGTTTGTTACCAACTGCACAATACATTCAAACTTACGAACACACATCTAAATTACAGATTGGTCAAAATATTTTCCAGCCGATGGTGTCGCATCCCAAACAAGGCAGATTTGTTTTACCCTTCTGCTCCTTAAAGCAAGATTAATTTCGAGGAGAGGAGTTTTGCTACTCATTATTGGCAGGCGTAAAGATTTAACATTTTTAGATGCAACTTTAATCATTGCTTCATTGAAAAATACAAATTAATCTTCAGTTTTAGGTCGTACCAGATTTTAATCGTGATTTCAAAAAAAATACAGTAAGCCAGTTTTTTATTGCACATTGCATTTTTGCAATTCTGAATTATGTTCGATCTAAAAAAAAAATTTTTTAATCATTAAATTTGTTATAACGTGAAGCTCAAAAAAAACTTTTTAATGAAAAAAAAACTTCGTTTATCCAAAAAAATACAAAGTACATCATCCAGTTCCTATATTGCACGCATTCTTTAACCAACTTCCTTCGCGTTACATATCCCTGATACGATATTCTTCTTCATATATCCTTCAACACGAACCAGAAATCACTCGGACCAATCACAGCACTGAGTCAGTATCTCTAGATGAGAGTCTCCTTGCCGCCGCGCGCCGCCAGCTCGCGGTGCGGGTGCGCGCGCGCAGGTAGGGCTCTCTTGGGTTTTTGCTCTGCATACTAGTTTTTCGACGTCAGTATTGTCACAAATTCTGGAATGAATGAATGAATAAATGATTGAATGAAAACTCTTTATTAGATGCACACAAAAATATTAAATCTACTAAACTTTCTTTTTTACATGTTATAATATAGTTATGGCAAATAAAATTGGAGAGGGACTGACATACAGGTTTTACTGTTTTGGGAGACAGAGGCTTCAATACTTAATATGAGCTGATGTACTGACTACTGTGCCAATAAGGATTTTTAAAGAGTTTATTTATTGCTCACGAGTTAATAATAATTTTAACTCGTGTGGCGACGGGTTAGAATACATCTCTCGCCACCCCATTTCTATCCGTGGGTGTCGTAAAAAGCGACAGAGGGTAATTTTGCTGTATAGCATCTAATAGCATCTAGCAATAAAAGAATGGGAACCGAGCATTGCACGATTGGGCCAAGCTTGACTGGTGTAATTACCAACACCCCAGCAGAAGAACGGCGTGAAGCAGTATTGCACTGTGTTTCATACGTTGAGCAATGTGCCTGGAGGCATATATTCCCATTCCATTCCTCTCCCACCCTGTTCTGCTCCTATTCCAATTTCCCATAAACGACCTTTTCCCTATCCCGTCCCTTTCCTTCAAGCCGGCAAGGCTTTGCGACACTTTGATGTTGTAGATGTTCATGAGCAGCAATCAGTCACTCAAAATCAGGTGAACCGCATGCTCCAGTTTTACATAAAAAATACCACTCACCATCGTAATTGACCATGCCGTCTCCATCAAGGTCAGCCTCACGGATCATGTCGTCCACCTCCTCCTCGCTCAGCCGTTCCCCCAGGTTGGTCATCACGTGCCGCAGCTCTACTGATGATATCAGCCCATCGTTGTTCTTGTCGAATACTCTGGAAGGTTTGGAAGGAAAACATAAACTGGGAACGCATCATACAAATTGTATTTACTTTTAATAAAAGTACTATCATGTAGGTACTAAAATTTAGTTGTTAAAGGATTCTTATTGACTCCTTACTTCCTTTCTAATATTATAAATGCGAATGTAACTCTGTCTGGCTATCCATCTGTATCTTCTTCATACCTAAACTACTAATCTGATTTGGATGAAATTTTGTACGGAGTTTGTTTGAAATCCGGAGAGACCATAGGACAGTTTTTATCCTGAAAATCCCCTGGGACCGGGAGATATACGCGGGTGAAACCGCTGGGCTGGGCACAGCTGGTATTTTTATAGTACATTAATGGCCTGGGGTTAATTCCGTAACTTCAGGTGGCCCACTTGCTCCTTTACCTGTTCTGCCAAAAAAAATGTGTGTGTATTGTTAACGTCAATTATTATTTCATTCAAGTATTTTCAGGGATCGTAATATTAGACCAGATATCCAAAAGACACGTTAAAAAAACATAAAGTATAACAAAAAACAAATTTCTGTATTACTACCGAAACTTTTTACCTTCTACAATCTATATCATATTATGAAAAACACGGGTTTCTTTACCCCATTTTTTTACCTTCTATATTCTGTATGAAAAATATATTTAAAAAGGTCTACCTGAATGCTTCTCTAAGCTCATCTTCCCCATCAGCTCCCCTCATCTTCTTGGACATCATCTGCAGGAATTCATTGAATTCAATTGTACCATTGCCGTCTTGATCCACCTCCTTAACCATATCTCGTAATTCAGTCTCTGAAATATTATGGACATTTTTAAATTATTCACGTTTATAAAAAATATAACCGATGGTTCAGTGGTTTACATGGCAAGTATTAGCGTTAACACTGCGTGGGCCTGGGTTCGATCTCCAATTGGGACTTGAAAAAAAAACTTTGAAAGACCAAAGACTTTACTTTCTAAATCATTTTTCAGAAAAAAAAATTGACACCATCGCAATGCATTTTAAATGAGAAATTTAAAATCCGAACTTCCATTTTTAAATAAGGCAATTTTGTTTAACTTTTTAATTTTTGTCTCCTTGTTCTTTACATAAGCCAGTCCCAGAAAAAATAAAATAAACGTAGTGATGAACTAGTTACACTAAAACCTCATCATCATAAATATACAATTAATATAGGTCAACGCTGCCAATCAATGAAAAACTACATAAATAATAAAAATTATTATTTAAAGATCGGTTTAGACGTGAAAAAAAAATAAAAGATGTATGATAGAATGGAATAGAAAATATTTTTATTTATGTAATCTTTATAAACAATACTTATGAACAGTTATTGCTTGCGAAAAATATTAATATTCATACTAATGACTGCCTAGCAAAGCCATACATTAGAATAAAATTCTCCTCTCGTTTGAACATAAATATTTTCTAGATATATCAATTTCGAAGACAAACCGTAATTAGTAAATTTATTTTTATACAAAAAAAAACATTCATCTTGAACAATTCTAAAAGAGCCTTACAATAGAATTACACCCTCATCTCGTTTCTCCACATGAATGTTTCTTACCCAGACATTAATTTCAACGACAAAACCGTAGACAAGTTAATTTGGTTCAGTACTATGCGTGAACGACTCAAACAATGAATTCAAAGTGCCCATTTTATATTGAGCTCCTCGTTTTTATGTTGTCCTGGTACGTTTTCGAACAATAAAAAGAAAATAATTATATTTTTGGAAAAAAATGTAACAAAGGTATGAAGAAACAAATGGACATTTTGAAATATTCATTAACATTTAGAAATGTAACCCAAATAATTCTAGCTAAGCCTAACGTTAGAATTTCGTCCTCAACTTGGCTAATAAAACGTAAGCATAAATTATACATAATCGATCATACCCACAAGGAAACAATTCATTGTAAAAAAACCAAGAATGTTTCACTTATAACTTATACACGAATTACTCGCGTTCCTACATAAATGTTTCTTCCCCAAACATTAATTCTGCACACAAAACCGTAGTCAAGTTAATTTGGTTCAGGACTATTCGTGAACGACTCGCACAATGAATTCAAAGTGCCCATTTTATATTGAGCTCCTCGTTTTTATGTTGTCCTGGTACGTTTTCGAACAATAAAAAAGAAAATAATTATATTTTCGGAAAAAAATGTAACAAATGTATGAAGAAACAAATGGACATTTTGAAATATTCATTAACATTTAGAAACGTAACCCAAATAATTCTAGCTAAGCCTAACGTTAGAATTTCGTCCTCAACTTGGCTAATAAAAAGTAAGCATAAAATATACATAATTGATCATACCCATAAGAAAATAATTCAATGTAAAAAAACCAAGAATGTTTTATTTATAACTCGTTATATACGAATTACTCGCGTTCCTATATAAATGTTTCTTCCCCAAACATTAATTCTGCACACAAAACCGTAGTCAAGTTAATTTGGTTCAGGACTATTCGTGAACGACTCGCACAATGAATTCAAAGTGCCCATTATATATTGAGCTCCTTGTTTTCCTGATGGCCTAGTACATTTGCGAAAATTAGAAAGGAAATGGATAATTCTATAAATGTGTGTTTTACCGTATGCGCATTTCTTAGTTTTTAAAAAGGTAAAAAAATATTATTTCCTAAGTTATAATTAATTTAGTTATTTGTTACTATTTATTCTATCAGTTATCAATGTAATTATCGAAATTTTATTTATTTTATCGCATATTAAATGCTATTTCTTCACGTATGGTACATTATTAATTTCCAGTCCTTCTACAAAGTTTTCAGACTCAAGTTTAAATTCCATACATGTTATATAAGTTTCAAATAATCATGTACTTAAAACTGTACTATATTAGAACTACTCTTAATCTAGAAGCTCCTGTAAAAACTAATAACGCGCTATCATATGAGGTATACATTTTAATACTCGGGGAAGTCTAAAGCCGTCTACGTTTATCCGGGTTTTATTTCCTATAATCCCACAGACTATCGTAAGCTCTCGAAATGAAGTCTAGTAGGGTTGGTACCTATACACATCTCAGTTGGTTAGGGAACCAACTGAGATGTGTATAGGTTATTCTATTCCGTGGAG
>LQNK01000884.1:461153-475010 GCA_001586405.1 Phoebis sennae
CTTTCTGACAAGGAGCGGTTGCTTTTTGACCGGCGACATTCTTCTGGTTGACGTGACCACCGCCATCTGCTGGCTTGTTCCTAGCCTGAAAAAGTAAAAAATACTGCTTATTATATTTTTTATGTTATAGCAGGCAAGCGGGGCATGCGGTTCACCTGATGTTAAGTGACTGACCGCAGCCCATGAAATGCAACATAAAAGTGTCGCAGAACACTTGCCGATTTAAAGGAAGGGTAGGGGAGAGGAGAGGACAAATCATAGGAAGGTGGGAGAGGAGTGGAACAGGACGGGAAAGGAATGGAATGGAAATATAAGTAATATTACATATTAGGTACTGTTATGATGTATTTTCTGGAAAAAATCTACATATTAATAAATTTCTAGTATGATGTCTAAGTTATTTGTTACGCGAGTAAGCATTGTAATATGTAATGATCTTGAAATTTGCCCATACTTAGAGAGATAAGTAAAGAATTTAAAAATATTACTGTTTAGTTCTTTAAGTAAACATTATTGAAAGAGTTAAAAATAGTTAGTATTGAATCAAAGACTTTTTTACTCTATTTCCACTATTTATTTTAACACTTTATTTAATTACAACCTACCTGATGATGAGTTCTCGAAACCGGTTGTAATTAAATAAAGTGTTAAAATAAATAGTAGAAATAGTGTAAAAAAGTCGTTTAATTCAATACTTAAAATGCATTTCCACCAAGAAGTCACAATACAATCTATCAATTATATTAAAAATAGTAGTTGGTGTGTTTCTTTGAACAAACTACCGTAATCAAAAACAACATTAGCAGTCGGAAACCGTGGTTTTACACTATTTTCCATTTGATGACTTTAGCTCGTAATGTCGTTACGCGCTACGAATAATTTTCTGATGGTTAAAAAGCAGTTAATTCGACACTTAAAAATCAGCTATAATCTAATGACGTACATTTTACTTTTTCTTTAAAAAACTTCACACCAAAAACAACTTGACGACCCGATTGGCGCAGTGGATATGGCAATGGTCTATTGCGCAGCAGGGTGTGGGTTCGATCCCCACAAGTAAACATTTATCATTTAGTTGTTGGCGAGTTTATTTTACAGTATTTATGTACAAATTTGAAGAACGATTGTAAGGTTACTCTATATACATGTTCTATATGTACAATTATTGTTTTAAGATATAAAAATTAAAAAAAAGTATTTTCGATAAACTTTTTGTTTGTTGCATATTTCGACGAGTTAATTTTGAATTTCGCATTGGAAGTGGAAAATCAGGCATCATGTTGGCTAGTTTCAGTATTGAAATCGGTTCGTCCAAGTGGAAATCTTGAAGTATTTCGTTAGATTCATCTTCAAAATTCTTCACCAAGAACAAAAAGTTGAAAACACAATTATTTATGTGGTTTTAAACTATTTTCCATTTGATGACCTTTGCTAGTCATTAAACACTAGAAATTCTTTACCGACTAGTTAAATAGGAGTAACCTATGAGATAACAACTATAAAGTATAAACAGGAAAAATCCAGGATGTAACTTTGTCACAACGTTTAAAATATGAGTTTTGATATTTTTTCCACTGTTTTCTGATTTTAGCCTGTAGCGGAATATGCCATTAATTACTTGATAGTTAAAAAGCAGTAAAATCTAACAGTCAGAAATCAGCTATAACCTGCTTTAAAAATAACCTCATACGTGACTTTGTCACGACGTGCCTCTTTAAACTGCTACACAACTTACTATTTTTTGCACAATTTGTTGACTTTTATTTGATATATTAAAGACGAAAAAAAAACATAATGTACAGATTACAGGTACACACCACAGAGTAAAATTACAAATTCATTTTGCTTAACCACGAATTTCTGATGAAATTTTGTGAAGTAATATGAACTATTTAATTAATTATTGTTATATTTACTTGATTTTCTTTAAGTTTACTAGTTAATACTAATAATTATAATTAAAAAAATAATTATTTATTCAATAAGGTTAGATTGATCCAAACATAAAACAATGTCCATTACAACAATATTATAATTTCAGATTATACGCGATTTTACACAATTTTTGTTATCTACGAATACTTCGTTCCATGGTTAAAAAGCAGTAAAGTACTGAAATCAGCTATACATTTTATGAAAATCCCGAGCAGATGTGACTTTGTTATGACGTCCTTTTATTTCCTTTTTATTTTATGAAACGCTTTATTGCGCTTGTCGTTTGTGGCGTTTTCGTTTTATGAAAGCACTGAGTTTGTGGAAAGATTAAAGCTTTGTTTTAAAATAGGATGTGTTATGACTTTGAAAATGAAACTTTATTGTCAAGTAGGCAAATAAAGGTCCGAAAAATGGATAGTTAATATCTAAATCATGTTTCTTTCTGAGTATCTCATGTTATATTCTTATATCTCAAGTCGTTAATCATGGCATAATATGACTGGCTTTTGTGAGATGCTTCGCTCCGGTAAGGTAATGTTATATAGCCTATGTTAATCAGGGTTAGATGAACGATAATTAAGTCCTTATTTCGATAATTAATACAATATAAATAAATACGAGCACGCAAAAATAATAGAAAAATATTAAAACGAATAATAGAACATAATTTTACTGCTTTCAAAATAACGAATTAGAAAAGTTAAACATCATTTGTTTTGTTGGATACATATTGATTGTCATACTATACTCGTTTATTCATTACATTTCTTCACAAAATACACAAATTCAAATGATAAAAATATTAGAATAATTACGGCAATGAAACTATATCTGTATTTCCTTTCCCGTAATTTCTGCGAGTTCCATCTAATCTCATGACAGCACTTTAAGCGGTGTTCCCAAACTTGTAAGTCGTTTCATTAATGCAGGCGTCGTGTCGTTTGGGGTTAATCATCTTGAGCTGCGGAGATTATGGACGCATAAACTAGTATAATTAGTACAAGTACGCAAAAACAAAGGAAAAAACGGTTAAAACGAAAAATAGAAGATATATTTACTGCCATCAAAATAACGAATTCAAAAAGTTAAACAAAATTTGTCAAATGTCAAATTTTTAAAATGTTAAATAAATTTTGATTGCTGCACTGTGTTCGTACGTTAATTTCATTACAATTATATATTTATAAATAATAAAATAAATTATATATTCATTTTCATCAAATTCTGAGTTCCATCTAATCTCATGACAACACTGAGCGGTGTTCCCAAACTTGTAAGTCGTTTCATTAATGCAGGCGTCGTGACGTTCGGGGTTAATCATCTTGAGCTACTGAGATTATGGACGATTAAACTATTTTAAATGAACGATATGTATTTATTTAGGTAATTAAAAGAAGATAAATTAATATGAGTACGCAATAACAAAGAGGTTAAAACAAATAATAGAAGATAGATTTACTGCTTTTAAAATAATTCGAAAAGTTATACAACATTTGCTGTCTAATATTTAAAATGTCGAATACGCATTTATTGTCGCACTGTACTTGTACATTCAATACAATTATTCTCCTTTCCCGCAAATTCTGCGAGCTACATATAATCTCATGACAGCACTTTAAGCGAAACTTGTAAGAATTATGCATTAACGAAACGCAGGCGTTGTGACGTTTGGGGTTAATCTTAGTTATAGAGATTATGTCTGTTTAAACCATTTTAATGGAATATCATTGATCCTAGCTATTACATTTTTACTTTATTAAATAAATACTTTTTAAAGGATTTTAAACGCGGTTTATTATACATTATTTTACATTATTATTTAACCCGTCGTTTCGAGCACTTTACAGCGAGCGTGGTCACGGGCGACTGGTTATAAAATCCTTTAAAAAGTATTTTATTTAATACGGAAAGTACTCACGTTAAAACAACCACAAGATTATACTATTTTTACTTTAATTAAACATATTTTAAAAGGGTTATAACAAGCGAGACATGGGAATATTACTGTTTTAAACTATTTCGGATGACCGTAAATAACGTTTTATGTTTAAAATGCCCAGTATTTATATAAAATCGGCCGAGTGTACGCTGGAACTTAATGAATTGCATTTAAATTACAAACTTATAAATTTTATTCATAAGTGATATATTTGAACAATGGTCCATTAATACTTTATTTATATATTTAATGTTTCATACGAATTATCTTCAGTAAACTATCAGCATAACATTTAAGACCTGTTTGAGTATTGTTTCAGTATATGAACATTACAATGTAATTTTTCGTGAAGAAGTATTTGCGTAAAAGGAAAACTAATTGACACTCCCCTTTTTAAAACACAAAGCATAAATTTAGATTTATATCATTTACAATCAATACAATCCAACAGTCAATACAATGCAATGTGAATTTCATGAAAATCACACCTCATTGAATAGAAACTTACATTGTAAGATGCCAAGTTTATTGATCTCGGAATACCGAACCTGCTGACCTATCTGATTTTTAGCGCAGGACGTGATCGGGTTCCGTAGTCGTATGAAAGGCTTTTATCAATCTACATTGGAGTTTCGTATTTTGGTTCAGTTCACATTTGAGCAAACTCTTTGATCGAAGGAAGTTTTAGGAGTAATCCATTCTGAGAATTAAGGTTTTTGATTTAAAAGAATCGTAATTGTTTAAAGGAATGTTGTTTATCAATAAGACTTAAACAGATTAGGAGTTGTTTCATTTTACATTTATAAATGTTTCCTGAAAAAATACTTATTTGAGTTCGTTTATTTTACTTATAAACAGCCAACAAGACTTTAACTTATGGAGAAGTGGGTTTTCATTTACCCCAAAATGAAATAGTTATTTATGATTTTGACTCGTTCTTAAGCGTTCATAATAGGATTTATATCTCCAAAATTACACTTTTCAATTTTTTGTTTTTAGGAGTATTTTAAAAGATAATTAAAACATTATAAGAAAATGTCTAAAATAGATAACAACTGAATTGATTACTTGAGAAAAATTAACTAACTTTTTGGGGTAACAGTATTGTTTTATGAATTTCTTAAGTTCTTGTATGAAACTGTGTATATTTAAATCAATTAAACAAAAGACTTTGGAACGTTAACAATTATAACATAATTTTTATTGCTATCATAAAATTTTTAATGTCGCTGGACCGCCGTTTCAAGCACATAGTGGTCCTGATTTAGATCTGGAGCAATAAAAGTAGACGTTTATTGTGTACGTTCCTTGTTTCGGAACATTCTTCATAGGTGTAGATTTTCTGGACGATCCAGTCGGTTTCAGTGCGCGCGCAATTTGACATCCCGCGCTTTTTCCTGTCATTCCTTTTTTTAAAGGCAAACGTTCGAAAATTGAAATGGTGTGTTTTTTATTTTATGCCAGTGATTTGAATTTGGAATATGTGATAATTTTAATTTTGTGTTACAGAACACTCAAATAGACGACGAACAAATAACCAGTAAGTAAATTAGTTTTATCTTATTTTGTATTTGTGAATTAATTTTGTATTTGAAAATGAATTTAATTACTGGATCAAATATAGTTTATGACCCTTTCTTAGGATTTTGGTATGATTTGTACTAATTATCTAAACCTAAAGTGTTCTGTTTGCTTGCATGCGCTAATGTGAGGAACTACCGCTCCGATTTGAATTTTTTGGATTAGATAGACCATTCATCGAGGTAGGTTAAAGGCTATATAATATTATGCTACGGGAATAAAGCCGTGTGGAACAGTACGTAAAAAAATAAAAAACCTCAACAAATTGCAAGACCACAGCAGTGGGAGCTATTAGCATATTATTTATGTAGTGTAGTCGCGTTACGGTGCCAGCACTAAACCTTATTGTTAATTTGCGAAGCTTTTATATACTTACTATATGCCACGGTTTTACACGTGTAGAGTAATGCCAGATTTGAGGATTGGCGCAGTGATTAAGGAAATGATCTATTGCGCCGGAGGGAGTGGATTCGATAACGGAATCCAGGTTTTCTACCCGTGGGAAAAATTATTCATAAAAAAAATGTTATAGTATATGTCTATCAGTTATGTAGTTCCCATAGTACAAGCTTTACTTACTTTCGGGCTAAATAGCGTAATGTCAAAAGTCCTTCAATTTTAATTTATTAAATTTTTCAATAATACAATAATTTCGAAGTTTAGTGCATCTTAACCACAAGGTTATTCGCTTTATATAGTTTGAATTAATTTCGAAGTATAATAAAATTTGCAGTAGAACACCTTTAAAAATTGTACATAATGTGAAACGTTTTAACAAAGTGGAACTCTTTTGACCACATTTATATTGAATGCCCGTTTAATTGAATTTGTCAGTCAGTATCGTATACATTTTAGCTTACTTTTATTATTTACTGTAATGTTAAATTTTAAATAAATGTTTTAATATTTCCTAAAATGCACTTTTCATTTTTTCGTTTTTAATACAATTTTGACGTTATTTTTACAATAATATGGATAATTTTTTCCTAAACGTTTTGTATACGAAAATAAATAACAGAATAAACCACATGATTTTGATTCGAATTCGGGGTGATATCGCCAAGCTTAAAGCGATATCTATACATATAATAAAATCGCAGACTAGCCATGACTGTACATTTAATATTTTCAAGAAAAAATTAGTGTTTCGTGTTTCGTTTATGATTTTAAACTCAAAACAATGATTTTTAGAATTTTTGTCTGTTTGTCTGTTTATCGGGCGTTTGTACACAGTAACTCCGAAACGGCTTAACCGATTTAAATGCGGTTTTCGATTATATATTACGGCAAGTAATACATAATCCCCCAGAGGTTTTAGTGTTTGTTTCATTCAAATCGGTTAACAAATAAAAAAGATATGAGTGTTTAAAGTGATCATACATCATCAATGCGCGGAGGTACATTGAGTTGAACCTTTTTAGGTGTTGTTTGCACAGCACTTTTTAGTGATTAATGTAGCTCTTGATCGCCAAAGTAGATTACGATTATGGCGGCTAATCACAACAAAGACTAACCAACATGTAGAAGTTATTATTTGCGTCCATAAGCAAATATGCGTTAAATGCGTGCCAACATAAAAGTCTATTTCATTCTAGGGATATACAAAAGATATCAGAAATGTAAATATTTTGCAAAAATTCTTAAATAGAATTATTAGAATTATACAAAAATGAACAGTGACACTTTTGTTATATTTAATTTAGGATATACTTCGGACTTAAAAAATAACAGTCATTAAATCGTAATTATTGGATAGTTCTTTTTAAATAAAATAGACGTTTATTAAAGGGGTGACGAGATATATTAACATTTTAGATTATACAATTAACACTAAGCTATTCGTCTATGAAATTTGATCACGATCGGATAAACTATATTCAAGCTACGTCAGACAAAGTTTAACATACAAATTTACTCTCGACTCTTAAACCTTGTTTTGCTATAAATACATAGTTTTAAATAAAAATAAAAATCAAATTTGTTTTAGTGCTCCGCCGCGCGTTCAGCATGTTCGACTCCAGCAAGCAGGGCAAGATCGAAAAGGAGAAAGTGCGCACCATCCTCAACACCATGGTGCACAGCTTCGACGACAACGAGCTGGACCAGAGGCTCGAGAACGAGGATGTTGACGGTATGTTGGTTGGTCTAGTGTCCTCCACACCATGTGCACAGCTTCGACGACAACGAGCTGGACCAGAGGCTCGAGACTGAGGATGTTGACGGTATGTTGGTTGGTCTAGTGTCCTCCACACCATGTGCACAGCTTCGATGACAACGAGCTGGATAAGAGGCTCGAAAATGAAGATGTTGATGGTATGTTGATTGGTCTATAGATAAATTCATCCACGAAAACGCGCCCCATTTTCTCAATTGTTAACAGTATATGTATGCAATCTTCCGCTTATATGAGGTCCTATAGGTTCACACTCATTACCCATGTGTGCATACGCACACTAAAATAAATAGACTAATCAGGACAAAGTATTGCGATCATAGTAAAATATTTCCAAATTCAAAAATTGGTGGGGCGCGCCATCGTGGATGGCACTACCCATAGTAGATGCAACTTTTTTTTATGTAACAGCGGGCAATTTACCATTGTCTTTTGAGTTGTATTTTTTTAATTAATCTATAGAAATATACATTTGAACGTGAGCTCTATCAACATAAAAAAAAATTCTAAAAATAACCTTCGTTTAAAAAGGTTTATTTTAGAAATATTTATTCTAAGCAACTGTTCCAGAAACAGTGTAAATAATTAACTAAACGAGACAGAGGTTTTATTTAATTAAACGCAAGGTAAACTTAATTAGAAACAATAAAAACAAACATGGTAGGGTAAAAATGTGGTTTTCTTTTAGTAAAGAGGAAAGGTCATAGCAATGGAGATTATTGGTTGCCAAGACATTTTGCCTCCAGGAACAATTATAGAAAACGAATTATACTGTGTTATTTGAATTGCCGTAGTTACTTTGATTGTGATAGAGGTTAAAATGAAAAGGTTATTTTCGATCACAATATGAATATATTGGTTAGAATGAAACAAGTGCACAATTTTGAATCGTTCACTTGTTTCATGCGGACGTTTTTGAGACGTTGATTTTTGTATATGAATGCCTGTAACAAAATTTATAAAACCCTATAGGTATAGTATTTTCTTGTGTTTATTTTAAAACGAGTACTTTCCATATTAAATAAAATACTTTTTAAAGGATTTTAAACGCGGTTTATTATACATTATTACTGAGGCGACGTTTCGGGCACTTTACAGCGAGCGTGGTCACGGGTGACTGATTATAATAAAATAAAATAATGCATAATATACCGCGTTTAAAATCCTTTAAAAAGTATTTTTATTTAAACCCATAAATCGTTTTCGAATTCATCATTAAGACACACAGACAGACAAATCAAAATTTCTTCTATAAACTAGCATAATTATTAATTTAAACCCAGTTCAAATATTTTAAAACCAATAATTTAACGGTCGTTGAAGCGTGGAATTCTTGGCGGATCTTGTAACATCAAAGCGCCGTTGAAACTGTCCACGTTGACGCCTCGTAAAAATAACACTTTAAAAGAATACGGTGGGATAAATATAGTTACGTTATCTACTCTATACTCGCAGTATTCTATAAGTGTGGAATTGGTAATTCAATATGCTGCAAATGATTATGTTTTGTTTCATTAAAGTATGAAAATGACTAGAATAAAACGGTATTCATAACTAAGCGGTTATAATGAATCGTAACCCAGTTTTGGTAGTTATGTTAACGCCACGTTTAATAGACTTACGCCTAGTATATTGTACTGTCCGTAAGTAAACGACTCGGTTTATATGTATAGGAACGGGATATTAGTGAACAAAGTACCTAAGTTATCGAGGTTATACCAATAGATACAGGGGTCAATCTTTTTATAAAACGTATAGATACATTTATACGTCCTACTGATATTATAAATGTACAAGTTTAGAGTTTTTTATGTTTAGATCTTTGGATGTTTATGTGTCAGTCACGTAACTCCTGAACGTATCTCGATGAAATGTCGTAGAAATAGCCTATTAGCTGTGAAGACACCCTAATATAAAGTTAACAATGACAAAAGCATTTATCGTTGTATATAATAATATTAAATTGTATATTGACTATATTAGGGTGTCTTCACACTACAGCTGAAAAGGGTGATAGGATTACTTACTTTTTAATTGAAATTAACCCGAGCTTAGCCGCAAGGGGAAGCTAGTACATTATAAATATTAAAATAAAGCAACCAAAATTAACTGACAGGTAGAAGTTGTATGTTTAGTCCACGTCATATTCATGTTCGTTTGAAAGTTTGAATTAATTTTAGACTTTTAATTTAACTTTTTAATTAATGTTTAGGCTTACAGAATAATGTAGGAGGGTTAACATTCAACGTCACAATTTCTAGTATTCATTGAACAACATTAATTACAATGCGTAATTATTTGAACATGATTTCAAATAATACTTTTCTTTTTTGCTGATATAGAAAATATTCACTTTTATCATTGTTAACAGGTAGGAGGTAGTTTGATAATTAAGCCTTTTTTTATAAAAAAATCGTAAAGGAAATTAAAGGTGCAGTAATTGTAGTAATCTATACATATAATAAAACAGTCACCGGGTTTAGAAGTGGCTTTCCCTACAAGTAACCGGGGGGATAAAAAAATAATTCACAAATAATATATCACAGCAATAGTTTTAAAATACAGATTATAGCTACGGCAGTTTTAACAGGACAAAATCTTTTTTAATTTTTATTATTTTAAACTCCACTATATCGCAACTTACAATTTCATCTACCTATGATTTTTTGAAATATTTTGTCTGATAATACTCGTACATGATTTTCTTTAAATTGGTTAGGAAGTTGAGTCAATTAGTAAAAAATAAATTTATGAAAAGTCAATTCTTATTTAAAAACTATTTTTAATAGTTGATGACAAAGAAGCTTCTAGAATTTTTAATTTTTAATATTTTAAATTCCACTATCGCAAATTTCAAAATCATCACCAATGATTTCTCGAAATATTTTTTCTGATAATACTCGTGTATGATTTTCTTTAAATTGGTTAAAAAGTTGAGCCAATCCATAACAAACAAATATACGAAAAGTCAATTGTTATTTAAAAACTATTTTTAATAGTTGATGACAAAGAAGCTATGAAGCTTCTAGAATTTTTAATTTTTAATATTTTAAATTCCACTATCGCAAATTTCAAAATCACCTATGATTTTTAGAAATATTTTTTTCTGATTAAATACTCGTATATGATTTTTATATAATCACTAGAGAAGTAACAATTCCGTATCAAACAAATATATACAAAAAGTCAATTTTTATGCTTTACTTCCCATAGATGATCTAAGAAAAATTTAGAGTATAATATAGCCGAAGAGCTAACAATAGGAGTCATGTCTCAAACTGCGACAGTCCTGCATTCAAAGTGTAACAGAAGCTGCCCCAGTTGTGACAAGTTCGTCACAACAATGCAACTGTTTATTATGTTCAAATAATTCTTGCCGGTCTCTTTGTTTTCATTTTTCTTTATTATACAGTAAATAACTAGCCAGCTCATTCTGCAATATTTTATTCAGCTTGAATTTGAAAAATGAGCTTTTGAATTGACACATTTTTTCATAATGAGACTTTGGAATGACGTTACAAATACACGTGCATTTTCACGAACGATCACATATAAATTTAATTTCAAAATTGTCGGATTATTAAACAATACATTTATATTTGTGTCCCCGAATCGAACATAAAATTATGTCTCTTGTTTACATAATGAATGTCGGTATCAAATAAACAATAATAATTATCAATATCATATACATAAGCATAAATTAAAATAGTTATCATAATTATTGTATAGTTTCTATCAATACCACTGCGACACAGGATTGTAGCCTAAAACTTTGGCAAAATTATTGCGTAAAATAGGAATTCTAAAGCGTTGGACGAAATATGTGCCAGTTCTCGGTTTACCACCATACTAAACTAAATTATATTGTATTAATAGCATTATTTGTTCCCATTGAATGTAACCTTAGAGGACATAGAATGGATGTTTGTCTCCCGGAGATGAACGCAGGTGAAACCGTTGAGCACAGTTAGTTAATGATAAATTATATATTAGCTATTTACTGTTTTCTTTTTGTTCATAAAAATAGCTAACAATATTTAAGTCTGCGGTCGAGACTAACGTCCGTATTCAGAATCACAACTTGTGTAAGTAAAGTAAAATAGGAAGCGTTCTGAATGACTTCTCTATAATTAAAAAACAATAAGATTTTAAGCGCCAAATAAGAAACCACCAACCACTTAAGTATCGCTTGAATAGGATTATGCGGCCCTGTGCATTGTGAGAACTCATAATATCGTTTGTGAATACGGGTTTTGTATGATATCTAAAAAACAGACCTTTACGTAAAACAGTATTTTCCAACAATCTCGTTTATTTACTAAACTATTTACTATTTATTTATTATATTCGTATTATTCGAAGTTGCATAGAAATCCTTATTACTATGTGAAGAGACCGTTTGTATAAATTAAGCTCCCAGATTCCGTTCTCAGAGATTCCGCAAAATTAAAGCTCGTGGAATAATACCTCTTCTCTAAGTATTACTGGAATGCAAAGCAGTTTATAATTGTAATGTTTTATTTAAACCGGGATGATATTAGACATGGTTTACTCGATATACGGTAAAGATTTTATGTTTTACAGGAATCTTATTAATATAAATGTGAATGTTTGGATTTTGAGAACTTTGTGATCTCGACTACTGTAGATATTTTGATAAAATTTTGTATACAGATATTAGTTGGATTAGGTGGTAGGGTACTTTTTATCAACTGTCCTAGTTCAACAATGCCTATGCTTATGCTCTACGTTATTAATCGTCACTTCGTAATTCAACATTTTGGCTATATATTTTTCAAAACGATAAAAATAAAATATCAAAATAAATTCGACTTATACCTATGGCTTAGTACGGCAAAGTATCAAAACAGATTTTAACACAAGATAGTTTTGTGTTATGTAGTTCTAATGTCCTAGTGTACTTGTTAATTGTTTAAGTTTGTGTTCCAGGCTCAGGAAAGCTGAACTTCGACTCGTTTGTTCGCGTCGCCACGCATTTCTTGGACGAGGATGATGAAGCATTACAAAAGGAATTGAAGGAGGCTTTCAGGCTGTATGACAAAGAAGGTTTGTTATTTTCCCTGTACTATGCTGAACCATGCATGTCGAAGAAATAAAAACGTTACTCTTGGTCGAATTTCGGGCAGGGAATATCTCAAGGAGACTAGCAAACTGCAGAAGTGTGCGAACACTGATGCATTGTCAGTGAGGGTTGTAGTCAGTGAAGTCGTCTTTAAAGGCGCTAGTGTACAGGGAGTCCGAGAAATCACTTGCAACTGGTAATGGGCGGGCTGCATGGTTTCATCTGTTTTCAGTCTACTTTTGATATATTACAAAATATTTTATTCTTGTTCCCTCCTTTTTTCCGTAGCCCTCATTCCCTCATACCTACTCTCCGATGGGACGGCAAACTCATTAGACCATAGAGGAATTAGAAACAAGACCGGTAACTTTGCTTGTATGCCGAAGTCCATACTTCGGAATCATTGATGATTCCCATGAATGGACCATCACCACCAAAATCAGCCTCAGACTGTTTCTTAAGCCCTATTCGAAATTCGAAAATTGAACCCAAAAACCATTGATTAGCAATCATAGATGATACTTCTGGACCAAAGAGGCAGTCATACATAATATGGACGTAATGAACGAGAGCGTGGAATCGCTTTAGATTGATTACATATAGAATAATTATAGAATTAGACCGATGAGTTAATTACAGGATCCGCTCTTGATTGTCTGAATTAATTGTAATAATAATGCTTTTCACTTGAGAGGGTGGCTTCGGAGGGTGATATAAAACGCATACTTATGTATAATATGTTCTTTGTTATGTAGTTCAATAGACATTTTTTTTTATTCTTATAGACTTCATAGTCAATTTTAGGAAGTTATTTAGTTCAGAAAGATGATTCCACCTGGAATCAGATCAGGTCCTTAAGCAACATTAATGTAGTATATAGTATAATTTTTATTTGTACAAAATATAATTTTAATTTCGTCTTTCTTTTTTAAAAATACAACATCCAATTCCTAATCCATTTTGGTTTAATCAAAGGTCTTGCCAGTAATCCTATCTCCATCTATAAACAATAGTTAACATCTAGTTCCCATGAAATCCATTCCACATTCATGAAACCAATTTCAAATATATATATCGACAGGCTATTGAAAATTTCAACATGATTTAGAGATATTACTCGAATATATTGCGAGAAGTGGCTGG
>LQNK01000887.1:20086-40252 GCA_001586405.1 Phoebis sennae
TCAATAGTTCCTAGGTTAATCCATCCTCACCCGGCGCCTTGTTGGGATGATGAGATCGTATAGTTTCCACGAGCCTGTCATGATGTTTACATTCAATATGCCTCTTACCATTCGGTAATCACTTCCGGTTTTAACCTTGTATACCTCGGGGGTATTGTTTATTAAAGTCTTATGAAATCTATCTCATATTTCGCTTACCATCGAGGCTCATCCAGGTCCATTTTCTGTAGTAGCTTCTGTAAAAAGGAATTTATCATAAATAGTCCTTTCTTTTTGATAAACTAAGCCAGATTTTTCGACCTTGGATTGCACTGCCCAATACCAGGTTTGTGTTTTCCCCACCCTCAGGTCATCTTCGCCTCTCTTTCGCAACCTGTCGTTACAATCCCCTATTGCAACATTGAAGTGCGTCCTCGGGGTATGTATGGCTCTATTAATATCCTCATACATTCTTTCCACTTCTTTATCTGAGTGTGCCGAGGTAAGCGCGTAAATCTGTATGAGCTTCATCGAATATACTTGCGATATTCTAAGTATAAGGTATTTTACACACACTTTCGATGGTAACGATGTTGTTGACAAGGGATTTGTGGATGCTAAGCCCAACTCCACCATACTTATAAGCCAATCACGTCCTATCTTACCTTACTCAATTCCTCTTCCAGCTAAACAATATTTTCGTTGGTCTTCTATGTACGTGCAGTGTATATTTCCAGCGCCAGGTGTTGTGGGGGTTGTCCATAGTAGTAGCCGGATCGCTGCTAGTGATTCTTAGTACCCCTTTGCCCGCCGATACCATGGCCGCTATCGGTGCCATGATCAGCGGGGCTGCCGGGGCCTAGGAGCCCGGGATAAGCCTTTTTAATGCTGATATTTTTTAGTCTTGTAAGAGCTATCTTAGGGGTTTTTTGTCAAAACTCGCCACGCTTGGTAGGTGGCCCCCACACACCATGGCAGTGGCATAGCAAACATCCCATGTGTTTGCTATTCTTAAAGGCACGGCACTACACGGCGTTGATGGTTATTTCATTGTGTTTCATTTTATTGCACTCGTGAAATAAATATATATAATAGAATTAGAGTAGAAGAATCGCCTATAATAATGAAAGTAACAAAAATTTAGGATTTAGATCATTCAAAATTAAACAAAGAGTCTCTATTTTTCTTAAAAAAATATATATATATTAATAATACATTCAAAGTGTACCTGGTGATGTAAAATATATTAAATATGTTTTGTCTTTACTTTATTTATATTTTTCCCTTAATAGTAACTACTTTATTCAAAAATTTCCTTTTCATTATTCATTTACTTTTCTCAAATATTATAGTATTAAATCGACATAATTGTGATAAAGTCGGACTGCATGATTAATAAAAAAATAATAAAGTGCCACATTCAAGAATAGGTCAAACATATTTGCAAATGTTGAGTACTAAAGTGACACAATATTTGATGGTGATTTTAAAAAAATATTTTTAATTATTTTAAAGTAATTTTAGTGTGTTTTTCTTTATTACATCGATGGAAGATATCATGTAGAATTATATAAAAATATAATATCGTAAATAACTTTGCATGTGAACAAATTATGACATGATTTGTAGATAGCTCTGTTAATTGCGAACACTATTTTGACGATTCCCAAAAAACACGAATTTCGTATTAAGTCACTTTCGTTCTCAGTGTGCGATTTCAGTTACTGTAAACAAATGTTACTACTTATACACTTACGGCCCCGGCCGTTTTTAATATTCTATCTATCCCTTGTTTTACTTACTAAAGTCAGGCAAATCTATCTATTTGCACTCACTTTGATTCCAATATCCTAACGACGGATACATTTGCTATGACTTTTGTGTATCTATTGTCATATAATCTGACATAACAATCTATCCATAATCATTGATACATTATTGAAAATGGCCGTAAAAGAAGAAGTTACTAACACTACAGACATACGACCCGAGATTTCATGTCGGTGAGCAGTTTCTATGTGTGTGTCTCGAGCGCGCTTTATACGGAGATTGTATTCTCCACAGATTAGCGAATAAAAGGCACATGGAGTGCAACTTCAAAAGCAAATACAAAAATAATCGTCTAGTTTGACACAACACGTCACGAGGGCTTCGACATTTTTAAATTTTACGCACGCAGATGTCCTCGGAACACTCCATCTGCCTTTTATTCTCTAATCTGTGGTCTTCTCTATCCATTTTGCGGTGTAGCCATGAAGACGTCTACATTACCAATATATAAGGAGCTTAGTATGGATAAAATTCGATCTAATATTGTGAGTGTTACGTATGTATACATATATTCAGAATAGCTGTGCTCCGCGGTTTCACCCACTTAACTTCTGATCCAGTGGCCACTCCGGGATTAAAAGAGCCTATATGTTATTCTGAACCCTTACCTATATGTATACCAAGTTTCATCATAATTAGTCCAGTAGTTTTTGCGTAATAAACACACATACATACAACCTCACAGACTAGTATACTTATACACGTAAAACCATTCAAAAACTTTTTAAAAATCGTTATTAATAATACTAAAAATTATCATGGAAATATTTTACGTTATCAAACCCACGCCCTCTAGCTAAGCACCTAACCATTGCGCCTAAGGGATTTGACACCCCGTTCGAGTCCCTTGATTGACGAAATGACAAGTTCATTGAACCGGCACGTGGTCGCGCATGCGCAGTGGTTATTTTGGGCTAGGACTGAGGATGAACTACCTTTGAAGGTAAAGAGGTATTGATATCAGAATAGTATGTTCTGAAGTGAAGCGAAATATTATGTGATGTGTAAAACAAGCGAAGTTTTCTGAGCATTACCGATTTTCAATTTTACATGATTTTGCATCGACTTTGAATAGATTAAAAATAATAATAACTTTTTGCCAAAAAAAGAATCGGCTTCCTTACACTAAAAAGTAGAAAGTAACGTTTATTATATTTTCTACTTTTTAGAGCGAGGAAGTGGGTTATATTTTTTGGCGAAAATATTTATTTAGCAAAACGTTATTAATTTTCCATTTTTAGTTCAGAAATCATTGGAACATATATATATATACCTTTAATATTATACATCTACAACCACAAAAGACCATAAACATATAAAAATCAGTTCCACCACAAGAATACAGTTACATAACGTATGACCTGCTTGTTACATGACCTAGATCCGCATCTGAGCACTAGATATCTAGACTAATTTTAGGGCTCTTAGTGCGTGACGTTTTTCTGCGTTTTTTCCCGGTTAGATTACGTCGCTACTCCATTTGATAGAAAAAAAAGACATTAATTCCGCAATAAAAATAACAATGAGGCACGTATTATAAAAAAGAAACAACGAAATAGCAATAAAAATATAAAAAAATAAATATTTCTACCCGTGGGTGTCGTAAGAGGCAACAGAGGGTAATTCTGCTGCATAACATCTTCAGCAATGAAAGAGTGGGAGCCGAGCATTGCAAACTATTTTTGAAGAGTCGAGTTTATGGAAAAAAAAAGAATTTTAACAAAACCGACTTAATTAGGTTTATGTAAAGGTATTAAATAATCTATAATTAGCGACCCGATTACCATCAGAAAGATCGCTCGAGACATCGCAGAGTAATCGATGTACATACATGAAAAAATACCTCTATTTTGACAGTCGGTTAAAAACTCAAATAAGTGTGCATTTCCTCACTTATTATTAAGTGTTCTTAGCGCCTGATTGTTAAAAGACCTAGATCCGCAATTGACTAGCTATCTAGATTACTTTTAGGGCTCTGTCCTGCACTAGGATGGTGTCGTTACTCCTAGTTACTTTTTGCCAAAAAATAGAACTGACTTCCTAATTATAAAGAAGAAAATAACTTATATTTTATTGTTAAAATGTCTACAAGGTCGGTGCAAATTGTTCAATTAATAAAGGTGATCGCACCGACTTTGTATAGATTAACGGCCGTTTTCAATATTCTATCTATCCCTTGATTTGCTTACTAAAGTCAGGCAAATCTATCTATTTGCACTTACTTTGATTTCAATATGCTGTCAACGGATACATTTGTTATGACTTTTGACAATTAAATGTCATTTAATCTAAGATTACAATCTATCCAAAATCTTTGATACATTATTGAAAACGGCCGTTAAACAAAAATAAAAGTAATTTTTTTATTTTTAGTGTGAGAATGTCGGATCTATTTTATGACAAAAAATGATTGTTTTTCCATTTTTAGTTTTAACAGTGACCTGTTTAGGGTTATCACATCAGAGCTAGTCACAATTCAGTCTCATTTGTTTCAGTCAATGCAATATAAAACTTATACTTATCAGAGTTCCTTGAAATATCTTCAACATGGATGATCAGACTTAAACCAAAATCTATGGAAACACACTGACACTCTACTCTTTCGAATGCAAAAAGAATTTCCCAAATCGGTCCATAAATGCCGGAGATATGCGGTAACATGCATAAAAAAAAATCCTCCTCCTTTTTTTTAATGTCGGTTAAAAATAAGGGTAAAGAGAAGGTCTGACTTTAGTCTTCACGACAAATTATTATTTATACACGTCATTGTCCTTTTCTTAATTGACGTTAATGTTTTTCTTGCGTATGTACGTATTAATAAAAATAAAAATAAAAAATAAATTCTATATATTGTTATTAATTTTCCAACTTTATAATTTATTTTTACTATGCTACTTTTAAATACCTATTGTTTCCTTATAATGTAATATAGGCTTTGTGTCTGAAGCAAATTGTAAAAAAAAAATGTTTTTTGTACCTAATTGTTATATGACCTAGATTCTGAGCACTAGATATCTAGACCGTTTAGAGTTAACACTGCGTGACACAAACCCTCTTTGGCAATGAAATTGTTGAATTTTCTGCTTTTTAAATTCTTGATTATTGTTACTTCTTGATGTTATAAAAAATAGAAAAAGTCTTTTCACACTATTTTCATATTTATTCATAAACTTTATTAAATTTTCAAGCCTTGTTAATTACATAACTATTACTAATAGGTCTATAACAGACACTTACGTAATAATTAAATAAGTTTATTAATAAATATCTATATTTTTCTGTTCTAGTTGATCCGGGATCTTTTTTGATCAAGCGAAGTTTTTTTTCGTCCAATTTTTATGAATTGTTCTAAAAGTACCCTATTTTTGTAAATATTTCAAAAAATTACAATCGTACATTTTCAGTTTATATTCAAGAGGGATCTGGGGTCTTTTTTTAAATCAAAAATCTTTATTATTATTAAATTATATCTTATAAAGTTATTTTCATTTTTATTTTGTTAATGTTAATTTCGGAATGTTCTTTTTTCCACTTTTTGATGCTTCTTCATGAGTGTTGTGCTCACTTTAAAAGGTTTTATTATCCAAAGTATTTTTCTCCTTATAATGTTAAATATGTACATATTGATGATAAACCAATAGCGCGTCTATTTAATAAATAAATAAAGCATATACATAAATATTTTATCACAGAGCTAGCAAAGGAGCAAGTCACCTGATGTTAAGTGATCACCGCCGCCCATGAACACCTGAAACACCAGGAGTGTCGCAGGTGTAGCTCTGAGCGAGCTACTTACTGGTTATAATCAACCAATCGGAACTAAGTTTTAATCAATACATTTCTATTGATTGAAATTAACTAGTATTTAGTAGTCTTCATTTCATTAAACAAAAAACTTTACAGATATTACGTAACACCCGAGCGTCCTGTACAACTTCCCTTTAAGCTCTTAAAATCTCCAACAGATTAAATAATAGATAACACAGGTCATAAAACTAAGACGTCAAAACGTAAAAAATCATTCAATATACAGATAAAATAAAAACCACCCCGTAACCCAGTAGCATACATTCATTAATCAAATAATTATCTTATAATGTTGCACCACACCACGCCTTGCCTTACCGCGCATGCGCGTTGCCATAACAACCGCAAAATGGCGCCGTTGCCATAGAAACGGATCTGGGGCAGGCCTAGGTGACCTATATACCGCGTTTTATAAACCATTGTTTGAAAGTTATCGAACGTATATCTTTTGGGGAGGTTTTTGTTTTTAAATCATTTGGGTCAGTATTATATAAAACAATGTGTTCAAACTTGAAAGTTACACATTTTATTATCTGTTTGATAAGAGTCAAATTGGTCTAACAATTTATATTTAATAGTAATGTAAAATAATGTATAATAAACCGCGTTTAAAATCCTTTAAAAAGTATTTTATTTAATATGGAAAGTACTCGCCTTAAAACAAACACAAGGTTATACAACTTCTATTTCATTTTACTTTTAACATGGCACATTTCTATAGTTAATAGAGTTAGAACAAGAGCTCGTATAATTTACTAACAGATCCGCGAGGCTTTGCTCCCATAGGATAATATATAGCCTGTAAAATATAGCCTATATAATCAAATAATAATCGGTCTAATAGCTTTTGAGCCTACTCTTTACAAACAAACAAAGATTTCATCTTTATACTATTAGTGTAGATGAAACAAAATGGCTAACAATTGGCAACTACACCCTATAAAAGACACATTTTTCTTGTAATTTTCAAGACCTATGAAAACTTTAACACCAAAAGCAGTTGATCTTTCTGCCTTTCAAATGGGAAAATGAAGGTATTGGTGGAGAGAAATAAAGTCGGGAATTAGGCTGGAGAAGAGAGAAATCGGTAGGGAATAACACCTCTATTTACAAAACAGCGCTGCGACTTACGTAGTACTATTTATGTCTTATTATGGTTTTTGAATAAATCTTTCTTTCGTTGTTTCTTACAAATATAATACTTGTGGTAATATAATATATATACTACTTGTATCCATTTGTTTGCAAATATTAATGTTCCTTCTTGTATACTGTTATTGTGTGTGTCTTAATAAATGTGTTTTTCTTTCTTCTTTCTAATAAGTAGGAATACTATTTGCATTATCTCTTAAATAACAAATCTTTAATTCAAAAACAATACTTAGAGAGAAACCGGTTATCACAAACAATTAAATAAGACTTCATTACACGCAAAGTGATAAACTGCCACTCAAGTAAAGATGTATGGGACCCAATACCCACGGAAATGAGAGATAAACGGTAAAACCACAGGCACAGCTAGTGTGTGTATATTGATTTTCACACCCTACCATATCGAATTATATCAAAATCGACATAGCGTTGAAACTTAACTGAATCTATAAACGGCTTCCTTTAGTGGATTAACAAATAGACGCACTTGTGTGACATTTTATACTACTTCCATAGAAAGTATTACGTAGTTATTCCAACAAACAAATTTTACACTTTATATGTGGTGTTCAGGATATATAATAAACTAGCTGCGCCCCAGGACTTCGCTCCCGTGGGCATATCAGGATGATATATAGCCTATAGCCTTACTCGATAAATGGGCTATCTAACACTAAAAAAATTTCGAATCGAACCAGTAGTACCTGAGATTAGCGCGTTCATACAAACAAACTCTTCAAGTTTATAATATTAGTACAGATGTTAGCAGTTAGCACACAGACCATCGGGCGCTAATGTCACTTCTGACACTTCACACCTGTCATCTGTGGCGTGCGGACGTGCCCGTTGAGCTGTATGCCTACTTACTGATATTTGAGTATTTTATTTAATGCTCACCTACAAAGGACATAACAATATTAATACTACATTTTTGTATATCTCCCGTTCCCGTAGAGTTTTGGGATAAGAACTGTCCTTTTTCGGGTCCCAAATGACAAAAATTTCATCCAAATCGGTTCTGTGGTTTAAGCGTGTAGAAGAGACGGACAGACACTCGCGTTTATCATCTCTACTAATATTATAAAGAGGACGTATTCTATTCTATCTTAGAATGTCGAATAATATTTCTCAACGTCATATTTGACGTAACCTTACCCGTGGTTGAGTGGAGGAGTATTAAGGTAACTTCTAACACCCGTATTCTAAGAAGTTACCTTAATTTTACCTCCACTCAGGTTACGTCAAATATGACGTATGACAAATTTCAATCGAAAATTCATGGTTAATTTAACATAAAAATATAATATTTTAATAAATAGATCGAAGTAACGGATGGAAGTGTTATATTTTCTTCTCCGAAATTTTCTTAACGTAAATGGGAGTGAGTTAGTAGAGCTTTTTCCGACTCAGAATGTAAACTTTCGTTGACAGAGGTTGAGTGAAGTCGAGGAATGCTCGAGATACGTCTTAGAATACGGGTGTTAGAATACGGGCATTAATCAAACAAAACTTACCATAAAAGGGCATATTGGTGATCATTCTTTCGTTTATCATATTCACTTTTCACTGTCACTAAATTAATACATCTCACTATTTATCACTGTAAATATATCACTAAACGTGGAAAAATTGATTAGGCATTTTAAAGGCTCTTAAACTATAAAAAATATCTAACATTTTTCACTAGCTCTTAAACTAAGAAATCTGCGTATATTTCAATTATAGTTTTAAGGATTATCTATTAAACTATAAAGTTTTAAATACACACAGAAAAAGTGTTGTCTAGAAGAAAATGCTATTTAGCGTTAAGACCGCAATTTGCAATCTTCCCTTAATTTTACTTTTTTTATAATAACATACTTTCTTTTATGCTAATGTTTGTATGTAATAAAGTATTTCATTTTATTTCATTTCAACACAACAATTCATATTAACTTTATTTTCTTAGATTGTCTGAAGGAAACTATTTTCAGTTTATTCGCTAGTCGCCTTTTTTGCAAAAAATAGAACCGACTTCCTCACTCTAAAAAGTAGAAAATAAATTTATTTTATTTTTGTTGAAATCTATAGAAAGTCGGTGCAAAATCTTGTTAAATTGAAAATAGATAAGGCACCGACATTGAAACTACTCTTTCGAATGCAAAAAAAATTTCAAAATCGGTCCATAAACAAAAAAAAACGAATTGATAACCTCCTTTTTTTGAAAGTCGGTTAAAAATAAAAACTAAATATGACGTACAGATAATATAATAGATGATGTCAGGTGCATAGTCTAGTCTAGCCTTGGAGGCGTTTAGTACGTTTACGATGAACGCTTGTGAAAATCACTAGGCTAGTGTTGTGTTTTTATGTCGATATCGATAAATTTGTAAAATTTAGAAAATTTAAAATCATTTCTGTAATTAAAAGGATTCTGTATAAATGGAAGAAAAGGCTTTATAAGGATAAATGCATTGATTGATTTGTTGTTCTATTCGATGTAATAACTATTGAACAGATTTTGATGCAACTTTACTGTTATACAGCATACTTTCATATACAAACATTAGATTGATTTTTAATATAAAAAAACGTTTATATTTAGCTAATTGTTATAGTTGTAACACACTGGTTAGAAATTATTAACATATTTTTTAAATAAATGAATTTGTTTAAAAACCTAACCCTCCCTATTTGCAGTCGGATAAATCCCGCCCAGTTAACATTAACTATTTATTAAGGTCATAAAGGACGTGCTACAATTGTTATCATTTTATTTCATTATCCTTTAGAATGTTACTTTTGTAAACACACGACACTTGTAACATTTCATAGTTATATGTTATGTATAGGCATATGTATTTTTTTTTTTATCATACTTAGTATTGCACATAAAATTTCAATATTTATGCCCTATGAATCATACTAATATTAAAAATACAAAAGTTGAAAATGTATGTACGTGTGCTTGTTACTCATTTACGCAAAATCTACTTATCGGATTTAGATGAAACTTAGTAGATATATAGGTAAGGATCTAGAATATCATATAGGCCAATTTTTATCCCAGAATCCCCACGGGATCAAAAGTGACGCGAGTAATATCGCGGGGCGTGGCTAGTTTGAGTATTATATATATTTAATTGAGTATTAGATTATTAAAAATCGGACATACTTTTTTAGAATTCCGTATTTTTGTTTGACATAATTCTTCAACAAGATCTCTAATACGCCTGAATCTCATATCTACTTATTTACCTATTGTTTTGTTACATAATGCAACATTTATATCAACTCGTTTCTACGTGATTGGAATTACTTATTTTATTATTTATACTGCACCAATAAGGATAGTATATTACATTCAGTGTTGGGCTGGACGTGACCAATTATATGTGATCCTTCACTGGGCCACTCTGAGACTGTACCAGTAAAGTGGATAGGCCAATATTACATACTACAATACTTGACTTGTATAATTGTAGTAAGAGTTTGATAATAAGTCATTTTATAAAGGAATTTACAAATAAAAATTACACTAACTTATAAATTATATAAAATATTGTATTGTGCTAGATTTCATTCATTATATGTTAATTAGCGGACTTAGTTATATTTACTTTGTAAATCAATCTGCTGTAAGCCATCCAAATAAAATAAAATAAAATAAAAGATACTACTAAATTCTTAATTTACGTCACTTTTTACTGAAATTCCAATATAAAGCATATAATAATGGTATTTTTTCATTTTCCATATTTTAACGGATTTTAATGCGGTCAACGCTTGCTGTAAAATATAGGAAACTTCGGGTTAAATAATAATGTTTCATTAAAATTCAGTGATTGTCATAGACTGCATTGACATTGCATAAGCTAGCAAGCAGTAATGATGCAAAATTAGATTATGACGATTTGAAACAGTAGAAACTGATTTTTTATATTCTTTCACTCATTAAAACCTAATTTGCTAATGAATAGATATGTTGGTTTAGTAGTTATATCTTTAACTGCATCAGATCTCATCAGGATCAGGGGATCTGAGGTTCGAATCCCGGGTAGGGTCAATTTTTTTTGTTTAAGCTATCGTCCCTGTGCCTGAACTCTCTCTAATAGTTTGCCTTCAAATTATGAGGGTATATATTATTACAAAAATGTTAATAACACGTGAGCGAAACCGCAGCATTTACTAGTGTTATATGTCACGTTAATTACAGACGCAAATTCAAACCTAATTAGAAATAAATCATTAGTTAAATAAAAGCCTTAACGCATTGCAGTAAAAATTACCGTATCGAAAAACCTTGGTTTATTTTTAACTCTAAATCAAGTGTCACTGCATATAAACGTCAGAGACTAAACTGTAGTAGAATTTACTGTTAAAACAGTATTATACTATAATCCCTATTCGAACTAAATAAAAAAATGTTTATTTATTTGTTTCCTTTAGGTTGCTTGGCGGAGATCGCCGTTAGCGATAAGGCCGCCCTCTGTACATTACAATTGTAAATGGTATTTTAATGTCTCATTGTAATCTAAAGGTGTCCAATAAATATATTTTGTTTGTTTGTTTGATTAGATAAAAATATATTTTATTCGGTAAAAGAAGATGTTTTTTCTCTGTTTCTATAACAATAAAACTAGTCTTTTATTTACGGTCAATACAATATCCTACTAGGCGTAAGTCTAAAGCGTAACTATAATAAACGTGGCGTTAACATAACTACCGAAACTTGTTCCGATTGATTCGTTATCCGCTTGTTAATGAAAACGATTCGTATCTGTCATACAATAACGTGCCGTCGTATATAGGAACCGGACCTAAGTAATTATTTCTTCATCTTATTAAACACTAGTTGCGCCCCAGGGCTTCCCTCCCGTGGGAATATCGGGACGATATAGCCTATAGCCTTCCTCTGTAAAGGGGCTATCTAAAACTAAAACAATTTTTCGAATCGGACCAGTAGTTACTGAGATTAGCGCGTTCAAACAAACAAACTCTTCAGCTTTATAATATTAGTATAGATATACCACTACTGAAGATTACACATTCATACTGAAAAGAATGACACACACCCAGTGACAGACTTTGTATAAAAAGTGCAAGATTTACTAAAATCTCTATTAAACAAAAAAAATTGTCTACTATCTTTTTAAATAACAACAATATTTTATTGTGGAAAACATTTTTATAATTATGACTTATAAAAAATAAAAACAGTATTGTTAATAATTGAATATGATAACATAAATCTTGATGAATATCTTATCTTCTCAACAAAACACATGTTTAATTAATTAAATATATTTTTATATATGTTGTAATATTGCATCGAGATGGCAGCAAAATTATATAAAAATGACACTGTTTCAGACTGAACACATACTTAATTTAAAAAAAAGATTGACACTAAATTAGCACCATAGATTTAACCATGTCAAGGTCACACTATGACACTACACTTTCTAAGATGACTCCAAGGTTTTTATTATGATTTTAATTGTTTATTTATTAATATATGTATATTGATGTTTTTGACAATTACAAGTATCAAGTATAATGTACAGAGGGCGGCCTTATCGCTAACAGCGATCTCTGCCAGGCAATGTATGAATGAATTGAATTAATTTTATTTATTAATTCTTTATTGAACTGTAAGATACAGAGGAGCTTAAAAATGAGGATGGAAAATTTTAGCAACAGGCGGTCTTATCGCTAAGGAAGCGATTTCTTCCAGACAACCCTGGTACGAAAATGAAAATATATGAAAATGCATATAAGAGTTTTGTATTAAAAATTGCTGTGTCCTGCGATTTCATCCGCGTATTTCTCCCGTTTCCGTGGGAATTCCGGGATAAAAGCTAGCTATGTCCCTTCTCTGGTGTCAAATTATTTTGGACCAAAATTTCATGGAAGTTTGTTCAGTGGTTTAGGCGTGAAGAAGAGATGTGGCATTGAAAATATAGGTAAGGAGTAGGGACGTAAGGATTAAATTAATTGACTTTGTTTAATCTCTTATTATGTTGTATGATCATTAATAAAAAATATTTATGTAATTAACGTAAGTTAATTGGACCTGACCTTATATATGAAAAACCTAAATCCGATAATCACAAAATTTTAATTTACATTTTTCCCAAAGGACATGCGTAGGCATAATTTAAACTCATGTTTATTACCGTATTTTTCGTCACTACTTGCATTAAAAAAATTAAAGTATGTATGCTCAGGTGTCACATCAAAACGGTTGACCCGATTTTAACCTACTTCCCAAAAAACGCTAAGGTTATCAACTCGGGACGTATTGAATCTTTTAGCATAAAAATTTCAACTTATATAGAAAAAAAATATGTTAAAACTGGTCTAATTCTCAGATGAAGTCAAAGTCCAAATGTTAATTTTTTAAATAAATATCATTACATACCTATTCGTAAAAAACCATACATTATAAATACACAACTATCTAATTACTACTAATTTTATCACAACTTTAAAAAAAATTATCGTAATTACTACTAATTTTAACATCACTTTTAAAAACATTTTATCGACAGATTTCATCGACACGGTCACATCACTACCGTTACGCAAGATGCACGCCCAAGGTCGTATTTTACTTAACAATACGTGTATTATTGGACAGGTATTTAGAGCTAATTCTCTATGTAAATATTGTTTACGACGTTAAGCAACAGTGGCCGCGGACGAGAAATGGATGGGCAAAATGAGATTTGGTAAAATCTACAATAATATTTTAAAGAGGGAACTATGTTTTTTTGGTTTGTTTGTTTGTATTAAATAGGTTCAAAAACAAATGGACCTATTTAAAAAATTCTTTCACCATTCGAAAGTTACATTATTACGAGTAACATAGGCTATATTTATAGACTACTAGCTGCGCCCCAGGGCTTCGCTGCTTCAGACCTTCGATAAATGGGCTATCTAACACTAAGAAAATTTTTCGAATCGGACCAGTAGTTCCTGAGATTAGCGCGTTCAAACAAGCTCTTCAGCTTTATAATATTAGTATAGATTGAAATGCGTGAAGCCCCATGTCCCCTATTGTGGGCCTGGGGCAAATGTATATCCGTTTCAATAATCGATTATATATTGGAACAAGGCGAGTCTTCTACGTCTACAAATAAATAGTTTTATGCTACGGCAGGAGCTTGAAGGGGATAAGAAAGAAAGAAAGAAAATATATTTATTTGGCAAAATAAGGAAAGAAGTTGAACGGGATAAGAGAGGATTGGGAAGTTAGCCTGATGTTAAGTGACTGACTACAGTCCACATCTACAATAAAGTATCGTAGTTTCATTTAAATTTCAATTTCATTTAAATATTCCTGGACATTCAACACAACGCCATCTAGTCCCAAACTAAGCTTGTACTATGGATCCTAGATGACATACTTAAACATTCTTTTTTTGTAAATACATACAGACTATAGATAAAAAACACCAAGACAGTAGAAAATTACAATGTTCATCACATCATGATTATCTGCTTGTGGGGATCAAACCCACACCCTCCGGCGCAATAAACCATTGTTGAACCACTGTGGGTCGTCGTAGTTGAATGATGGGAAATTAGGAGAGGAGTAGAACAGGATGGGAGAGGAATGGGATGGGAATACTCCGGGTACCCGCTCACCGTACGAAACACAGTGCAATACTGCTTCACGCCGTTCTGCTGGGTGGTAATTAAATACATACGTCAAACTCCATACAATTAACGTTCTAGTGAAATAGGAACATAAAATTACGCTATAGGATTGAAACCGGGCGGAACAACTAGTTGATGATAAAGGTTTTGCATTGTACATAGACAAACTGACGAAATAATTCCATTTAAGATATGACGTTGCATTTTTTAATTGATAACAGAAGTCAAAAGTTTTGCATTATACAAGACCATGGTCGAGTCCGTTCTATTTTTGACGTATGGTGACGTTACAATTTTTTTTAAATTGATAGTAAAGGTCACAAGTTCTGTGTTATACAGGCCGGCTAGACTTGTGTTCCATTTTTAAATATGATGACATTAGCTTTTCTATGGGTACCAAAAATCTGAATCCATGGCTCATGGCTCTACATTCCATTTTTGAATTTAGAAGATACTAGTTCGTACTTCGCTCCCGTAATATAATGTTATTTAACCTATGTCATTACTTGAAGATACAGCTTTCAAATGGTGACAGAATTTCTGTAATCGATCCAGTAGTTGTTGTATGGAAATATACAAACATAAACCCAATCATTTAATTTAGATTAATTAAGCTTGTCTGTGCTTAACATTCTACATCACACAATATTCCAATTTTAAAAATGATTTTTTTTTATTGATTCTATAACTCAAATGTTTTGTGCCAAACAGCCTAAATTAATAAACTTTACATTCCATTTTTGAATTATGACATTAACTTTTTTTTAATCGATACGTCAAAGTGTGGCAGACAGCCCGGCGTATAGGTCTCATGAGCCCGTTTGACGCAGTATAATAAATCACTTCTAAATGACAATTATGTAACTGAACAACCTCGAAACGAGGCTATGTTCCAAGGTTCTATTAAAAAGTTGTAGGTTGAGGTAAAGCGGACAAAAAGCGATAATAAGGGCAAATGGTTTTATTTATGTTAATGTTTTTTTTTAACAATTCGATAGGCCATCACGTGTTTTTCTATAACCGTGTAACTTTTGTGATAAATGTAGAGTTTGTTTGTCTATGTGTCAATCACGCTACAATTGCTGAACCGATTTTGATGATATTTTGCGTAGTATTCTTTTTTTACAACTACTGAACCGATTTTGATGAAGCGAACCCGTGTGCTAGTTAGTGTTATCTTTTATTAAGAAGTTATTGTTATGTATAATTATTGTTAATAAATTCTTTGATTATTCTCACAACGTTTTCTTCAAGTAAGAATCTATTACCAAGCCTCTACTGTCTGTCTGTATGTTTGTCACCAGGCTGTATCTCATAAACCGTGATAGCTAGAAAGCTGAAATTTTCACAAATTATGTATTTTCGTTACCACTATAACAACATATCCTGTATTTAGATACACAATCTCGTAAATTTTAGATGGTATAAAGTTAGTGGAGTAGAAGATGAGGGAAAGAAATCACCTAAAAAAAAATATTTAAACAGCGTTAATTTATTCTATTCATCATATTTATTAGTTCGCATTATGTCATTAATATTGATATAATAAAAATGAAAATGCATAAAATAAATAACTTTTTTAGTTCTAATAGAAATCTATTTCTACTCGCGCCGTAGGGTGTACAGTTTATATATTTAATTCTTCTAAAATAATTTATATCTATATTATCAACTTACTCCACTTACACAACATATTCCCTATTTTTTAAGAATACATAAATAAACACATATTTAAATAAACAAATGAAAATATGAATAAAATATCATCTCATTGTCAAATTATATGCTATAATTTTAGTTCAACAAATTAAACTTAATTTTACTTAGAATTTTTTTAGTATATTCTAAAAATGATACTAAAGGCAAATTTGGAAATCGAAATTAATGGAAATTATTGTAATCGCTTGTTAAATAATAATTATGTTCTGAAATTTTACTAATAATTACTTGCCTGTTATAAATAGATTTAAATAATAAAAAATATTTGAATAGGAAGATAGATAAATGGGGTCATAGAAGTATTGGTGCTTCCTCTTCAGTTAAATTTAGTATTCCGGTTACAACCAGGGTCACAGATAAAATAAATTCTGTATGATAGTTTATCGGTTTATTTGTCAATTTTATGGCAATTATATTTATAAAAATATCAGATTTTTTGTCATATATTAATTAAAATAATGGATTATTGTGAATATCTATATTTAATTACAACACATTTTTCAAAAATATTTAATTTATCAATCAATATCGCACCCACAGAAATATATATTATGTGCGTTCTAATGTGTGTACATATTTTTCAGCAAAAGAATATTTATTTATGAATCATTTCAAAATAATATTTCATTATTACTGTTTAACATTGTACGTTGTATGTTGTATTTTTATTATCATTCTTATGTAAAAACCGACAATACGCAGCCATTGCCTTGAAAAAATACGCGCGAATTAAAAAAAAATAAACGTCAAATACCTAATCAATTTTCCCACTTTTGTAAACACAGATTAAAAAAGTTCACTGCACTCCAAATTTTTAAAAATAGAACGAGCGCGTTCGGAAATACGCGATGCGCGCGCTTAGCGTTGTTACCGCCAAATACTGAAGAGACTTGTTCTCTTATCAATAACGCGGCGCATTTCGAACGCTGCGTCTCCCTCTTGTATCCTATTAGCACCTTGACTATACAACTCGGTAGGTTTATACGTGGGATATAATGCAGTAAAATTCAAATGCGCGTTCTTGTTGCGTGAGTTATTTTGGAAGGGTGGTTATTCAAATCGGTCGTATTACATGAAAATAGTAGTCACGAGGTAATTTAGACTTGTCTATGCGACTATGTTCTGGTTATTTTTAACTAGCTATGCTGCAGCCAATCTGAAAATGTCAAAAGGCGACGCTTTTGTTTTCGTATAATAATAAACGGTTTTATTGGGATGTTTATATAATAAATTTTATGGGTTTATGAAAACAGAGTAAATAGAACTAGGCGTGTTTTTTTCGTGAAATCATTGACCGTGTAAAATGCTTTTAACTTATCTCTAACAGCGCTACGTTAATTTTAATTCATTCAATGTTCTTTAATATTATGCTTGATAAAATAAATAACTGTTATTCACATTAAACATTTTAAGTTATCTGTTTAACTTTTTTGTTATAATTATTTGGTACTATATATTTTTAACTCAAGGGCTCAAATATGTGTGAAAAGAAATTGTTTCAAAGATATACAAAAACAATTTTTCTTTAAAAAATGTATGTTTCCTCGTAACAGAATATATGTAGTTATCCACTTCAGTCCTAAACTATCAGTAAGTTATCAATAATATGAACGGAAATGACATCCTTAATAAACTTTCGAAAATTCATTAATTTATTCAACCAATTTTATACTTATTACGATCGAACCACCCTCTATTGTAATAGACTTTGATATACATGCCACTGAATCAAAATATTTAACAAGCATGATTATATGTCCATCTTTGATAAAAAAATATAAAAAGAGTGTTTCATAAATATTTTTCTTTAAAAATTATTATTAAAAAAATCCTGAAAATATAAGTATCGACAACTTTAAAAAAATATTCAGAGACATTTAACACAACGCCATCTAGTCTCAAACTATGCAAAGATGAAAAAATAGAAATATATGGTTATAGGTCGTCTGGTAGACACTGCCCATTTTTTATTAGGCTACCTTTTTAGCCCAATTTAACTTTCTACTCTGAATTCTTTTTAAACTAAATTTTCGTCAAATAAAATACAACAGGAATATAAATAATTACAATCTAAGTATTATATATCCGAAGTTTAAAAACTCAAAAACCGATTTTAATGAAACTAAGCTAAAAAAACAATATATATTTTTTATGTAATTAAGATTTTAAAAAATAACTATACATATTGCTTTTATACTTTATTTCTCTCTGCTCGTATTCATGAAAAAAGCAGGTGATCTGTCTTCAGTTAGAACAACAATACACAAGGACGCGCAAACACACTTACGTAACTAACGTAGATATAAAACACAGGAATCGACATGAAAACTATTAAATCAAATACTTTTTAATACCTAAATTCATATTAACGTGAATGTTTATAATTGGTTGCATGTTTGTGTATCGATTACGCCACAATCTGAACGTATTTTGATAATATTTCGTACTCGAATAGGCTTAATTATGGGTATACCTTTTATTGATCTCTAAAACCCCAATTTAATGCAGGCTAAGCCGCGGGAAAATATTAGTTTGTCATTTACAACAATGTTAGCTGGAAACCGTTTCACATAATTAAATTAATTTTTCGCTCGGACTTAAATGGGTGTGTTAATATCTCTATACTGTATTTATTTATAGCTGCGCCCCAGGGCTTCGCTCCCGTGGGAATATCGGGATGATATAGCCTATAGCCTTCCTCGTTAAATGGGCTATCTAACACTTAAAAAAATTTTTCGAATCGAACCAATAGTTCCTGAGATTAGCGCGTTCAAATAAACTCTTCAGCTTTATAATATTAGTAGATTATCACTAAAGATTTGTTTTCATGTCGCATACTTTATTTCTATCTTTATTTAAAATCGTAAGAAAAATTTCGATTAAATGTAAAAATACAAAATGTATGCATTATTTGTCTTTTCTCTTAGGCTTAAACCTCACCAAGGGGGAGAGGGGTAAAAAAGTGGAAAAAAAACAAAAATGTCTTACGAGTAAATAATCAAAGTGTCTTACACATTCTGCCTGTAATAGTCACAAAATTTTAATGATTACAATTTACAATGTTTTTAAAGTCAACACATGAATACAAATCAAAATAAAAAAAAAATGTTTTGTGTAGAATTATCAGTAACCATTTCAAAAAAGCTTTAAATAGCCTGAAAGAAATTGCTTAAAAGCAATAAGGTCGCCTATTGTTCATTGAATTGTTATTACTGCTGTTATATGTATGTAAGTGGTGTAAAATAAATGATTATATAAATAGTCTGTTATTTATTACTTTCTTGTTTTATTATATACGCTTTTCTCGATATGTATCAGTCTAAAATAATGTAAAGTAAACCGCGTTTAAAATCCTTTAAAAAGTATTTTATTTTCTGACTGCTCGGTTGGCGCAGTGGATACGTCAGTGTCTATTGCGCCGATGGTTGTGGGTTCGATTCCCACTGGTAGAAAATTATGATGTCATGAACATTGTAATTTTCGAGTGTCTGGGTGTTAATATCTATAGTATGTATGTATTTACAAAAAAAAAAGTATGTTTAAGTATGTCTATCAGTTATCTATCCATAGTACATGCGTTGCTTAGTTTGGGACTAGATAGCGTTGTGTAAAATGTCCGAGAATATTTATTTATTTATTTTACTTTAAACCCAAATATATTATTCGCTTTAGTATATCGTAGCGCTCACAATTTAATACGCATTTGTAAAGACAATACATTTTGCCTCTTCTAGTTTCTTTTATAATGTCATCCGCCATTTTGAATCCAAAGCAGTTGACATACAAAAGTGTGTCAACAAATGTCAATAATGTTTAAAATTTGAATACTTTTTATTTATGCACATAATTGTAATTTTTGCGGAATTTATATGTAAATATGAATGTTTTATATTGATATTATTATACAATTATGACTTGGTTTGTGTAATAGTTAGTAACAATTGTTTACAGTGAAATGTCAATGTCATGATAGTATTATAGTGGAGCCATCTATATAATTGTTTAAAGCAAGGGTTCCCAAACTGTTCGCAGGAA